>JAVDBV010060170.1:0-31133 GCA_032619315.1 Piper longum
TCGGGTGATTCCTTCGGCCAGGGCGTGCCGGCCGTGTGTGGGTGAGCCGAGATAGGAACGTGCAATAGAACCTTGGTGTTCGAGCAGCCTGTCCGAGTAGGACCAAGCTGTGTTCGAGTAGTGTCCCATCTTGTGTTCGTGAACCGGGCACTTGTCCGGTTGTGTGCGAAGGGGATGTCCAATAGGGGGTTGTGCAGTATTCCGCACCTTGCACATTGTCGTAGCCTAGTGATTCCAAGGAGGAAACACGCCGCACGAGGAACGATTAGGGCGAAAAATAAAACCCTAAATCCGACCTTGTGACAGTGGGCATGTTCAGAATAACGTATACTCTCATATGCAGACATTCATGGTATTCCAAAAACTTGGAAATACATTGATCAACTAATACTTGAAGGCCTCAATCAGAATTGGAACTCCAAATTCGGGCTGGAGGAGGATGTTGTTTACAGGGGAGTGCATGTAATTTGGGGAGAGAGGAGAACTTCAGCAAAATCATGGCAGAATGGTGTTAGCCTCCAACATGGCTATGTTCTGTTCCTTGAGGAATATGGAGAAGGTAATGAAGGCGTTGGGACTCTGGGCAGCTCCTGGAAGACCGTTTGCATTGGTTTGAGCTTATCTGCATCTTCACCCCGGTACTTCTTGTTCCTATGGATAATAGGGAACAGAAATGTGATAACTGTATTCTTGGGCAACATCAAATTTCCCAGCCTTACGTCCAACATGGTCTTCCTCTCCGTGAAGATGACCGGACTATATAATCTGAGCGTCTCGTACAAAAACAGTCACCTGCATTATACTAGCAGTGAGCATTATCCACATGTGGAGATGGTGAAAATAGGTGAATAACATGTGCATGCCATTAATATTATTTTCTCACGTCATTGTATAAGATGAGCAGTAACTAAATATAAATTTAGGCTCCTAGGTCTTCTAAAGTAGCAAGTCATTTTTAAGAAACCCTATTTTCATATGGTATCAAAACCAACCCATATAAAGACTCATTGTGTGTCATGTCTTTTTAAGGGTGCTAAATGAGCTAGCTCGTCGAGATTACTTGAACTTGACTCAAGATCAAATAAGTTTTGAGCATAAATATTCAAGATCAACTTGAATAAATTTAATGTTGCTAGAGCTCGACTTGAGCTTGAATATATTTAAACTGCCAAATTTTTAAGAGCTTAAAATCATCTCGACTCAATTAGGTTTGAAACCAGCTTGACTTGAGATTGAAATCAACTCCTAAATTGGGCTATAGGTAGAGTAGATGTATTTATAGAAAATAGGAAATGGTGGAGTTTCATTAACAAAATGATGAGGGACTATCCAATGAGATAAGGAAAAAAGAAAATATCAATTACCTAAAAAAAATTTGAACTCGTGACCTCTTTAATACTGCAAACCATAATGATCATCCAACTTATTAAGTTTTCTATGCTACAATAATGGTTAAAGGAGTATTTATTATGTCATGCAAATAAAATAAAAAAATTACCATAATTGCTACCAAAATTAATGTATTAAACATCTAATAGATATTAATAAATTAAATCTACTATTATATATTATACTATTGAGTTGAGTTCAAGTCATGCTACGAGTCGAGTTTGGTTAGAGTTCGAGTTAAAATCAAGTCGAGTTTAGACAAACACTTTCTCACTCAAACTCGACTAGTAAAATTTGAATTGAGGCCTACCCTAAAAGCGCATTAGGAACCACCTTGTCGACAGCAAGTGTGTGTGTGTGTGTGTGTGTGTGTGTGTGTATATATATATATGTAACAATAAAAAATAAAAAAACGTAGCAGAAACATTATGTTTTCTCTCAACATTTCAATTTTATTCATTTCTGATTTTATGAGCCGAGTTTAGACTCCACTTCTCAACATATTCAGTTTTATATACAATTTTTAATCACATGTAAACATTTTATCAATTTACAGAAATGACATTCAATTTGCATCATTCATAACAATTCATCATTCATCAACATCAATTTTGTTTGGTAGGTACATGTGCACATCGTACATTGTTGCTCATCCATAATCCCGGTAGTGCTTGATCTTCAAGACTCTGACCTACATAGATAATAGAAAAACATCAATAAGGAGTGTTACTGGTCCAAAAATAACTAATAAACAAACTGACACAAGAGAACCGACTCTCTTATTAAAGTAAAACATTCTTATATTTATTATAGAAACTCTCATAAGGATGCTAATTAAGAGCCGTCGACCTCAGCTCGACAACATCCTATTCTATCTCATCTCATTCTTTGGAAACTTTAAAACTATCCCTTGTGCGGGAAAAAATTAATTTCTTTTCTTTTATCCCTCTACATCCTCTATATCACTCCTTGCCTGAGCACAGAGGCCAAATACTATAAGGCATGCACCTTCCGTACCCTTTGAAACTTCAAGTTTAGATATGCACTGCATTGCAGTACCCGTAATCCTCCACACTTCTACGAGTTTGAGTGATGCAAAGGTGGAATTGTCATGATCCCTCGGAAATGGAATGACCCGCTCAGCAATTTAGATCCCGCTTTGAGTGACATACACCCGCTCGCATAGTGCGGTTGCCAGTTTTCCCTTATCTCACATCTCGTTGAAAATTCAAGAAAATTACATATACATAGGTTAGGGTAGGGATTATAATATAATAGGCCTAAAGGCATCGTGATCTGGGTCTGGGTTTTCGAAAATAAACTATAGGGATCTCATCCTCGAGGGTTATTAATCTGAAAATTCGTATGACTAAATGACCCGTGTAGAGTGGGATACGATAAATCCACTATTCGACACATCTGCTTACCTCTTAAAAACAAATCACGATATAGTATAGAAGTCAAACTAGAAGCGAGTCCTAAACGAACCTGGTAGCAGCTTCAATCGTGTCTACACACGTCTAGGTGGCAAGCTCATACTTCATACCTACACATCAAAACTAAAAGCTAATGCCCGCTATGATGCATTCACACATCCTATATCAGATGCACATCAATACACTCATCATATCAAATCACACACATTAATCCATATCTGATTTTCTAGGCTACGTTGCATTTAATTACCAATACATGCTTAATTTACTTAATTATTTCCTTAGCATTTATTTTAATATAATTCAAATCACACAATTTATTTTTATTTACAATAAAAATATTTATCACATCAATCACTCAAATCCTAGCATGATGTGCTAGTAATTATCGCTTTTAAGTAATTAGGTTAGAGTTAATTATACCTTGCGTCGTTGGCAACTGACGATGACTAGAGTTTGTTGCAAAGTTTGAGACTCAAATTCAGCACCCTACAGTGTCTGAAGTTTGATCAGGTTCGGCTAAACGAACTCGGCGAAAATCCAGCAAATTTCAATAAATTCGGTTTTTCGGTAATTTTATAGCAAATTTTCGGTAGTTTCCAATGATTACCGGAGGCTTTTTGGGAGGCGATCAAGGCTATGGGTCGGCACCGGCTCAGGGAGCTCAGCCCAATTGTAGTGGTAGTGAGGGTAGCAATGCGGCAATGACCGCCAGCGACAGGGGCAAGTCGGCTAGGGTCAGTCAGCTTGTCTGATCAGCCCTTGGCTAGCTTTGGCGGCAATGCAGAGTGTGGGAGAAAGGTTGGTTAGGCCAAGGGGAAGGGCATTGGCATCACAGTGATGGAGGAGCAGCATCGTAGGCAGCGAATTGACCTTTGGACACGCGGCGCTAGGGTGCGATGTCGAGGCGCCGTGGAGGCAAGGCAGGGGTCAACTTGGTGACGACTTGGCAGTGGTTGGCGGTGTCGATCGACAGCGGTGTGGTAGCCAAAGGGGGTGTCGACGGCAAGGTTGGGCAGTGATCGGGGTTAGAGAAGGAAGGGTGTCGGGGTGTCTTTAGTGGTTATCTCATGATTAAAAGTTAAATCGACTTCAAAAGAGTCAAAAATAATAACTAACTTGTAATAAACTCTAAAAATTCCAAAAAAAGAAAAAATGTCATAAAATACAATGCACACCATAATATCAAAATGACATATTTTATAATTAATAACTCACCCATACTACTTTATTACACGTCTTAATGCGTTATTCAACCTAAAAATAATTTTACGATCAAATACATATAAAAAATAACTAATAACTTATTTCTCATTATATTTTTTACGTTATCATGGTATACTGGATTATATTTGACCCTAATTACTCATAACATACAGTTTGCCTCAGTTCAGCATATTAATGTAAAACTTTAACCCGAGTCACGAGTGTTACGGCTAATTTGCTAAATTAGCGGCCTTAGTCTTTTAACTCTCATGTATATATTGAAACGTTATTTTAAATTGCCCAATAAATGCCCAAAATGGGAAGCATGTGTGAGGCACGGATATCAAGTTCACATGCAAGCCTAATATAACTTGCATAATGTTAATATTATTATTTTACATCTTTATATGTGATTAGTGATGACTAATATAAATATAGTCCTTGTGTCCTAAAGTCCATACTCATCTTGGAACAGAGCTTATGGAATATTTTCACATGTATTATTAAATATGACGTTGCATGTATAATTTTTATTTTTGGGGGTCCTTCGATTGAATTGAATGCATAAAAAAAAATACAAGATTAGCACTCACCGACTTGAGCTTGGCCAATTTATCCGAGTACGGAATCTTAGTTGTCCACAGACACACACAACCTCAACCCTCGGCCAATCACGGTTAGAACCCAAATAGTAGATGGCCCGTGTCAAAAGGCAAGGGGTGGTCTCATGGCAAAGAGAAAGTCTTGCACCCATCCCTGATCTCATTCACTGTCAACCCCGACCGAACTTCCCTCCTTGATCCTTCCATGGAAGAACCGAGCATCAGACCCAATAGATCATTTCCCCACCCCCCCTTCATCTGCATCGTCTTCTGTTTTGCTTCAACTATCCATTTCATTTTGCTCCGCAGCTTCTTCTCCAATCTCCACATCCTTCTGTTCCACTTGCCACTTGGTAGGGAGGTACCTGCAAAAATTAGAAATCAAAAAGACGCGTAAAATTTTGATTGTTGATGTGGTGATTTTGGGTAGGTAGCTAGCAGGTCACTGAATCGGTGCCCGGTATGTGCACATCGGTGACTGTGGCTATGACCATTTTGTGAAGCTCCCTTTTGACGTCGAGCATTTCCTTCCCTTGCTGGTAGCTTGTGCCGAAGGAGGTGTGCGCAATGATATTGCCAGTAAACTCACTGTGCATCTCCAACTCCTTCCTCGGATCCCTTGCCACTTCCACTTCCCACTTCTTCAATCTTGATGAAGTGCAAGCTCCCATGGCTTCGACCATTCACATGGCTTCGACCATTTTTTTCATTTTTTTCGTATAATCAAAGCTAAAAATCATCAGATTCCATAATCAAGAGCTGTTATTTGCATTTTTCTTTTTGTTTTCTCGTGGGAAATTCGAAGAGTTGGATCTTCTCGGTCTCGTTTTTTTTTTTTTTTTTTGCTTCCATGATAACTGGTGTAATATATGATGACAGTGATAAAGCCGGTAACTAAGTCGTAAAAACATGAATTTATTCTAACAAGTACGAGAAATTCATTCAAAAAAAAATATGAGTGAAAGGAATAAAAAGTTCATTGGTGAGAGATTTAATTCTCAGAGAGGAATATTTGTGTTGGCTTTTTATAACTAAGAGGTGATCATATTTCATATTATAAATATGTAAATATATATGAATGTAAACAAGTGTCATTGTGTGCTTCTTTATGGGTCTCTCTCTTTATTTAATTAGAGTTTACTCTTTGGATGGAAGTTATAAATTTTTGAATGTCTTTTCTAATTGGAGATTTAGAGTATTTTTTCACAAGATGTAAGTCTATTCAATTAAAATCTATTCTCTACTTGGAAATTATGAGTTTTTTCGATTAAAGTTTATTATCTAGTTGAAGATTGTATGAGTTCCGATAAAAAATATTGTCCGGCAATGATGTGATAAATTTTATCTAATCTAAATTGATGATGATGTATCAAGTTCGTTCGATATATGTACCCATTATTTAATAAAGTAGATAATGTGGCTTCATTTCTATTTGAAGGTTCTACATTAAACTCTTTATGTGCTGTGCTTATTATCTTTTATCAATGGCCTTGTCAAAACATAACAAAGGAACTTTACGAATTCTATGTATTGAAATCCAAATGGCGATGACGTTGTCATTGGCAACGTTGGCCGCCACACCCGGGATGGGTCCATAGTACCCATTGATTAGGCGCGGCATCACGGCCGATTCACTGTCGTCGCCACCGTTGGTGATGTGTTGTAGGTGCGGCGGCCAGCGATGCACTTAAAAGGTCGCAGGAGTCGTTGAGGAGAAGGCGTGGTGGTGGTGGGCTGGTCATTGCATGGTCGCCACCTGGCGAACAACAAGGGTACAAGCCTGGTAAGTAACGCGTCTGTCATCCGGACTCGGTGCCTAGGTAGTGAGTCCATTTTTTGTCTTCACGGAGACTTTCGTGTTTGCATGTGAAAGTGTTTAATATTTTTGTACGAGTAGTTTTAATGCATATTTTGTCGAATTTTGAGTACTTTCAGGTATTTTAGAAATAATTTAGATACAATAAAAATACATGTTTTAGTCGATTATGTATCTAATGTATGCTATTATGCTTGTTATTTAGGAGGTTTCAGATTACGTGTGAAGTTTTAAGAACAAAAAAGACGATAAAGATTATAAGTGGAAGAAGTTTAGATCAGATCACAAAATTTGTATGATCTAGCTCTGCCATGTACACATTGGGTGGGGTGGATACATTATCTTGTGAAAATAAGTCCATTATATGATTTAAAAATGGTGTTGCTTGTCCCTGGACCAAGAGGTGCATGGCCATTTATCCCTGCGTAGTGACCTCCAAGTTCCAAAAACTAGGAAACATAAAAAAAAGACGCAAAAAATTAACAAAACGAATGCAAGGATCATGCTCACCTCGATCTGACCCAAAAAATATTAGTAAACCCAGATATTCTATTCCGTCTAACACAGAGACTTAATTTAACCAACGTATTAAAAAATTACAACAATAGATAGTGTGTTGTATTATTATTATATATATGTATGCATAGAAAATTTCATTAAACCATAGTCGAATTTACGATTACATCCCATCTCAAAGCAGTCAGGTACTACATAAAAATGCATGCTTATACTGGTGCTTGAAAGTCATTTCCACCACCAGAAAATGTACCACATTTAAAATATTAGGTATAGATGTCGTGACTTATGTGAAGATGGAATCTAACTCTATAAATAAATTCTAAATTGGGTGAAACGATGATATTGATTTTAGTTCAATAAACTCTAAATTAAATGAGAAGATAAAATTATAATAATTTAATATATTATTTATATTTTATTATATTTACATTGGTTAAATCTCTTACTAATGTACATCATACAATAAGCCATGTTCAGCGTCGTTTATTCCCCCCTCTTTTGTTTGCATTCATGACTACATATCCTTTTTTATGTAAACAAACTTTTTATATTATATGAATATGTGAAAAAAGATCTCTTTTTTCTATAGAAAAGCAAGAAGTAGAGCCATGTTTTGTATCATTTCTACGCATAAATTCGTATGTTTTACATCACATATATTAGATAGGACAAGAGTGTCGCTCATCGTGTTTTTATTTTTTTAAATAGAAGGCGTGATCCATACAATAATTTAAATTAAAAAAATACGACCCTAATCAAAATGCATATACATTATGTGGATGGTGAGATGAGAAATTAAAATATGAGTTGTTGAAATTGGCCAAGTTTGACCGTCTTAATAGCGTGTTTGTTTTCATCGGAATCGAACAAAAAAAACCAAATCTATTAAAAACTTAGCCAGATCGGAACCAAAGAGGTAACAACTGGGCTCCTAACCATAACTTAGTCTAAGTATTGTAAGATTATTAATTAATCTTATAAAGAATTAAATCTTATTATGTTTGATTTATGGAGAAATGTAAAGTCTAGGTTCTGAAGAGTTATATAATTGATGATTATAATATAGGTAATTTAATAAACCTAGTCTCAGACTATATATTATCATTTTCTTTCCCTTAGAAAAGCAGTGCTATCTTTGTTTAAAATCACATTTTGAAAGTTAATCTCTATCCCATCGAAGAGAAGCAATGTGGGTTAAGGTGAAAGAAGAAAATATATCATTTTCTTACTTCTTTATTAGTGTACAAGCATGAAATTAGGTATGCATCCAATTATGTTTAGATTTTTATTCATACAATTTTTAAGCAATTTTTATTAGCAATCCTTGAATTGTTTTTACTAGTCACGTTTGATTTTTAAAACTCATACACAACATACTTGTTATGATCTTTGTGGCAACTATACTAAGTAATTGGATCTTTATCGATATTCAAATTACGCTCATATTCACGTGAATAAACTATATAGTCATTCGAAATAACTGATTTTTAAACCCTTTTAGACCTTCCTAATGCTATTTTTAGTTGAATAACTTATTCAGTTGGAATTTGTACACTATTAAATAATTCAGTGTTATGCGGGTTTTGTACTGTCATTTGTTGTTATCGTATATTGTTTAAGTGTGATACGACAAGAGGGACAACAATATAAGAAGTGTTGGGAGAAGAAGTTTCTGCGAGAGTTTCTTGAATGTCCACTTTTTGTGGTTCTAAACTCCCATTAACTTGATCATTCTCAATGAACCGAGAATTATCAGATTCAACTATTCTCGTATTATGATTAGGAAAGTAAAATTTATACCATTTAGACTTTTCAAAATAATCAATGAAATAACCCCTAATGGTCCTCACATTGAATTTTCTTTCACGTTGCCTATATACCCCTACTTTTGTTGGCCAACCCCAAACATGGAGATGCCCCCATCCTATCTACAGTTTATAAGGTGTCTTTTCAACTCCCTTAGTAGGAACCTTAATCAGCACTTAAGTTGAAGTCTTTGATCCATTCATCCACAATGACATGAGTATAGTACTATAACTTAATATGCTCCTAATTATTTTTATAAGAGTACAATACTTTCAGCCACACCATTTTGGTGAGGTGTACTTGACATTGTATATTAAGCACAAATACCTAGACTGTGAAGTTACTTTGCAAATTGACCTAAATTTTGACCATTTTTTGTCAAGTTTTCATGATATTCCCAACTTCGGTCAGATCTCAAAACCTTAACCTTGTTGTCTAATTGACCTTCCACCTCATTAATGAATACCTCTAAGGCATTCACCGATTGAGATTTTCCATGCAGTAAATACAAGTTACAATACTGTGAGTAGTCATTTTTGTCATTCAATGAAGGAATGTTAGAAAGACCACAAATATTAGTGTATTACTTGAAGTGGTTCATTGTTTCTTATGACAGTATATTTTTATGTGTGGTTTGTTTGCTTACCCTTAATGCAATCTACACAAATATCTCAGTTAGTAAAATATAAAAGAGATAAAATTTTACTTTTTACCTACCTTATTACTCTTTCTTTGAATATATGAACTATTTTTTGATGTCGTAAGAAAAGTGGGTGTTCATTTTGTGCACCATATTTAAAACCAAAATTATGTGTAACATTAAACGGAGATTTAACAAAATGTTTATCAATATTATATTGATATAAACTATTGAACAAAGTACTAGAACCATAATAGTACTTTTGTTTGTATAAAGAAAATATATTATGTCCAATCTTGAAATTAAAGTCTATGTCCAATTTTCCAACAGAAACTAAATTGCGGGCATAATCGGGAATATTAAGACACTTTTCATGATCTAGACAACATCCAATATCCAGGATCAATCTTTACATTCCAATGCTCTCAATTTGTGCTTTCATTCTGTTTCTCACATACAATGTCTGCTTATTTTCGTTTATGGTTTGGATCAAAAGAAATCTTGTATAATATTAGAAATATGAGTAGTAGCACCAAAATCTAACCACCAAGTATATTTGGGTACCTCAACTAAAAACATACTAAAATAATGTATATACCTATCTTTTTGATCCAAACTTTCCTTTTCGGGCAATATTTCTATGTTGTTGTAAAAGAAGCATTTGATTAATTTATGAATTTCCTTTCTTTGACATTAGTATTGGGTTTTTCCTTCTTATTCTTACTGGACTGGCTATTTCATGCAAAGTAAGATGAGTTGAGTGGTCAGTAATCTTCTTTAATTTCTATTCTTCTTGAATTAACATGACCTTTATTTCTTAAAGGTTCCATTTTCCTTTTGTAATGTTATGTTCACCTAGAGCTAGTCATACTTAGAAGGAAAAGAATTAATGATGAATCGGACAAGGAAAGACTAACTCACATCCATGTCTTTATTTTTAGCTTTGCAAGAAGATTGGAGATTGATGTTTCATGATCATGAATGGGTTGTGATCAATCAAATTTCTTAGTCATCAAGTCAATTATGAGAGCTCATGTAATTGATTTAAATTTGGTCATTAATTTCTTAGCACTGATGGATTTGGGCATCGATGGCTTGATGTTTTCAGCCATCGTCATTTTCATTAAGTTTAACATTAATGATCTTTAATCTCTATTCTTCTTGAATTAACATGATCTTTATTTCTTGAAGGTTCCATTTTCCTTTTATAGTGCTATAGTTCAACTGGAACTAGCCATACTCATAAAAAAAAAGAATTAATGATTAATTGGACAAAAAGAGATTCACTCACATCCATGTCTGTCATTTTTAGCTTTGTAGCAAGATTGGAAATTGATGTTACATGATCATGAATGACTTGTGAATAATCAAATTTCTTAGTGGTCAAGTCAATTGTGAGAGCTCCTACAATTGATTAAAGTTTGGTCGTTAATATCTTAGCACCGTTGAATTTGGGCATCGATAGCTTGATATTTTTGGCCATCATCATTTTCATAAATTTTAAGGTCAACTTGTTTGACTACTCCGAAGACTCAAAATAAGATTTTTCTTTCTGTAATGGCCATGAACATATCATTAATTAATGTTTTGTCTAAGTACATACCCAATTGAAACTAAATTTATTCACACCATTCAGCATATTGAGTCCATTAAACTTAACCGCCTCATTTCCTAGACCAAACTTGTTTATGGTTGCAAAGTAATAAGACATGCTCACTCGTTAATTCTTTCAGTTAAATTAATGGATTCAAAAATTTTATGTATTATAAGTTCCCTTTAGGTGATCCTTAAAATACAATTTTAACTAAAATAGATGCTAATTAAATAACGTTAACATGCAATCAATTATCCTCAAATTAATTTGAACGTTATCTTTGGATAAACAAACACATTAGATGAGTATATCAAAATGTCGATTTTATTTCATTAATTAAAATGCAATGACACCTTTGAATGAAATTAAATGTTTTTTTCTTAAAAGACATGTTCGAGTTTGTCACATCATGAAGTGAAAATATGTTTCAAGTTTGATCATGTTAATAATATTTAACTAATTATTAACGGTGTTGAAGACTTAGAGAGTGTAAGTAACCATTTTTTAAAAAGTAAGTGTGTAAGTTATTATTTTTAAAAATTAAGGAGTATAATTGATAATTTGTGTAAAAGAGGGGTGTAAGTAATTTTTACCCTTTTTAAAACTATATACTCCAGTTATGCATTTAGCTATTTTTTTCTTAACTTTAACTCAAATTAATACAATTGAATATAAAATTATCATTATTAGGGAATATATGGTTATTTTTTTAGATAATTTTTTTGTTTAATATTTTATAAATCTGTATACCCTATCTATATTAAGAATAATAACATTATTTTTTCCCTTTAAAATATTTATTATTGATCTTTACTCTAGCTCCAAAAAAAAGTGGCCCCTGCCTGACAAACCAGATGAGTAACACCTCACCGATTTCGAAAATGGTTCAACCTCTTCTCCCCTTGAAGCACGCCGTCTTGTTTGTTGGATGTCTAGTTTCGTGTAACGGTAGGCGCTGATCAAAAGGCCGTCACCCACCCCACACATCTTGTTCCCAAGTGAGAACTGCTGAGCTTGGGCCGTGGAATTGTGCGTAGTAGAGCACGTCCACTGTCCGAGGAAGAGCTGTCTGTGCCTAGCAGCTCGAATATGGAAGCTCCACTCCTTGTTGCTGCTACTGTAGCCTCGCTTCTTCTCTTTTACTGGTGTGTGCAGATTCTGAGCTGGATTTGGTGGAAGCCCATGAAGCTGCAGAGACAGCTGAGGAAGCAGGGCATCAATGGTCCTTCCTACAGGCTTCTGTATGGGAATTTGAAGGAGAACTTCAAAATGATGGAAGATGCGTGGTCTAAGCCCATGGGTCTTTCCCACCAGTTGGTGCCTCGAGTTCTTCCCTTCTTGGATAAGATCGTCAAGCACAATGGTGCCTGCTTCTCTTCTCAATCTTATGTTCATGTAGTAGTATACCTTGTAGTATAGAAAAGTTGGTTATTTTTACTTTTTCTTTCTTTTTTCTTTTTTTCCCCACTTTGGATGATTTAACAGTCTTTCTACTAGACATGGATACTGATGCGTTTACTTTTTTTTTTGTTACTAGTTCTTGTCTCGGTCTTAACTGTATGTTATTCGAAGTCAATTCCCTGGATCTCTTTTGGTTATTATTTTCCATTTAGCAGATAGAATATCTGCTAGTTTTTTTTTGTTTGGTAATTTTTGCGGATTGTTTCTGTAGTCAGATATGTATATTATTTGGTTCAAGAAGCGGTTCCATTAGAGGATGCCACTTTTTTTTAAAAAAAAAAAATGTAGTTGATAGATTATGCAATTGATGACAGTGGGGGTAAATTCGCAGGTAAGATGTCATTTATGTGGGTAGGGCCAGTTCCTAGAGTGATCATCATGGATCCAGAACTGATCAAGGAAGTCCTCAATAATAAGTTTGGTCATTTTGCAAAAACAAAGCAGACACCTTTCACTAAATTGTTAGCCACGGGCTTGGCTAATATCGATGGTGAAAAGTGGGCTACTCACCGGCGAATTCTTACTCCTGCCTTTCACCAAGAGAAATTGAAGGTCATTTACCCAATTCTTATAACCCAAAAAAAAAAAGTGTATCATTCCTTCTATGTTGGTGAGTATATTGGTGTCGGTATAAATAGTGAAGCAAAATTGTTTTGTTTACTTCTGATGACAGAGGATGCATCCATTATTTCTCACAAGTTGCAAAGTGTTAGTTCAGCATTGGGAGAAATTGATTGGAGCAAAGGACTCGATAGAAATTGATATGTGGCCAGAATTCCAAAACCTCACTGGCGATGTCATTGCTAGAACAGCATTTGGGAGCAATTTTGAAGAAGGGAAACAGATATTTCAGATTCAAGCTGAACAGGCAGAACTAATCATAAAGGCAACTCGAAGTGTTTACATTCCTGGATCGAGGTGCATTTACATTGATATTGATATTTTTTGTCATTTTAGGATAATGATTATTTTACTAAAGCAAACATTGTAGGTTTTTGCTGACGAAGGACAACCGGAGAAGAAAAGAACTGGACCTCAAAGTGAGAAAACTCTTGATGGATATGATAGTGAGAAAAGAGGTGGCAATGAAAGCCGGGGAGTCTGCAAATGACGACTTACTGAGTTTGTTGCTGGAGTCTAACAACAATAGTGGAAACAATGACAATTCAGTGAATCACAAGACGAAGAATAGAATGACAATTGAAGATGTAATAGAAGAGTGCAAGTTGTTCTATTTTGCTGGAATGGAAACAACTTCAGTATTGTTGACATGGACAATCATTGTGCTATGTATGCATCCTTACTGGCAGACAAAAGCTAGGGAGGAGGTGTTGCAAGTGTTTGGGAAGAATCAACCAGATTTTGATGGATTAAGCCAACTTAAGACTGTAAGTTCACATTTATACACAAAACCCGTCTCGAATTCTAGATTATGGGATGTGCTACTGATATTCGAATGAATTTCTTCCACAGACAACAATGATACTAAATGAGGTCCTTAGGTTATATGGCCCCGCAACGCAAATTGTTCGGTGTACGTACAAGCAGTTGAAGCTTGGAGATTTCTGTTTACCCCCAGGAGTTCAGCTGTCCCTGCCTGTTCTCCTTATCCAGCATGACAAGGAATTCTGGGGACAGGATGCCCTTGAGTTCAACCCAGAGAGATTCTCCAAAGGAATTTCGAAGGCGTCCAAGCACCCATTGGCATTCTTCCCATTTGGATGGGGGCCTAGAATCTGCATTGGACAGAACTTTGCTCTGGTGGAAGCTAAGTTGGCGTTGGCCATGATTCTGCAACAATTTTCCTTTGAGCTCTCACCTTCATACACTCATGCCCCATATATAGTTCTCACCCTTCGCCCACAACATGGAGCACAGGTCATCGTTCGCAGAGCTTGAACACTTCTCTTTATAGTTCGCACTTATCTATCGTGAATAAGCGTCTACTATTTAGCAAGTCCATAAATTTGCATGCATCTCTTTCCACGAGTGTGTGAATAGCTTGACACTTCGAATTACATGCTCTAGAATCGTTGAAGAATGTATGATGAAATATGATGGTATGTAAAAGGGTAAACATATTTATGATTATGATATGCAGCTGATGCTTTATAAGGTTGATATTAGGTGAATCTTGACACGTCGTAGACGTTATTGTTTTTTTCCAAGGATCAAGAAATACCACATATTAAAGGCTCTGGCTGATACCAAATTACAAATTAAGAAATGGGTCCATCAAATTGGTACAAACCCAAATGACCAGAGATTTTCTGTAGTATCTGTTATAGCAAAGTCCACCAGCAGTTTGCTGATGGGTGTGCATTAACCTAATTAGAGGAGGTTAATTTAATTAATACAATTATTTTTTAAGCACCACTTGTTAAGGTAATTTATACCAATTAAAAATGTGTTACAACAAATCTCTAGCCCAATCAAATTGGTATGCAATGTTGGTATGCCATTTTTCTTATTTCCAACCTCATAGTACATACACAGAGGATTAATGAAATGGCAAACACAAGTGATGGAGATATGTGTGGTTATTTAAGTAGTAAAGATTTGCTTACACCACAATTAGGTTGTTCTGCTTGCAACAATCAACTCTCATTGACATGGAAGAATTAAGGTGAGCTATATTTTTATATGATAACTTATACGTGTTACACGTCTAATTTGAATTTTTTAGTGGGTCTTACAACATAAGATTTTTATATACGAAAAGTAGTATGCATGAGTAAGAAGTTTGATAATTTTGTTTGACATCAAATATGACCTATATTTAGATTTTTTAAAGTATACTAGTTTAAAAATATTGAATATAAAATATTGATCTTTAAGTCAATATAAGTAAAAGTGTAATTGCTGGATTCAAATTAGGAGTCAAATTGAGTCAAACATAGACAAAAATCAAGTTCATTTAGCACCATAATTTTAAATTACCGTACTATACCACTAGCTATGTCCAAGATATAGTATACTACCTTCAAATTTGCCTTTGTACTATTTTAATCTGTATCTGATTGTTCATTTAAATTTTTCTCAAAATCAGAGTTTTTTGTTGCAAATCACAATACTATAATTGGTATTTTATTATTTGAATCAGTATCTAGTTATTTATCTAAAATTTCACAAAATCATTTTTTTTTTGTTAAAAATCACAATATTTTAATCAGTATTTAATAAAATACTAATGATTAAAAATATATTTTAAATATTTAATAAAATATTTTATTTACTATTTTAAATTTATTAAACTCAATTCGATCCTATAATTATTATGGTATGCTAACTTTTTTAAAATATATATATATAGTATGATGATCATGTAAAGAAACGGGATTTGTTGTTGTATCAAATATTATAGCAAACTCCATCAAATAGCTCTCTCGACTGTATAGATTATTAAAATTAATGGAACTTAAATGCTTAGTTATAGTTACTTAGTTATAGTTACAGTAGGCGATAATAGCGACGGCGGCGGCGGGGGATCAAAGGCCCCGATTTTAGTGATGGTGCGTTCTACTCCGAGGTTGCTGGGATCAAAGGCCCGAAATCGGCGTAAGAAGCGAGGTGGTTGGATGGTTGGATCGATTATTATTTGTTGATTGGGGGTGGTGGCGAGGCCGGGGAGCCTTTGAGGTTGGCTCATTTGATTCTGGGCAAGGCTGCTTATCTCAATGTCTTGAGTTTCCCGCCACTGTGGAGGAGTTTCTACGCATTGACCCTCCGTTGACTTATTGTCTGAATTCTTGATTTTGGGAAGGTTGGTGAGCACAATTTGCTGATGCTGAACAAAATATATGTTTTGTTTTTTCTTTCTACAGTCTCATGATCAAGTACATTCTGTTATTCTATATGAGATAGAACCAGAAAGGAAGCCATGCTTTGCTGATCTCAACTTACTCTTGCAATTTGGGATTGCTCAGGATAACTGTTTGATAAAATGCTTGACTGATGATAAATGTGCTGATATTTATCTATTTTATCACTAATATCATGATGTTATCATTTTGCATGGAACTGTGAAGATGTTTGGGTTGATCTTCATTCTATCTTTTCACTATTTTCTAATCTTGAACATTTCTATTTGTTTCTTTTCCAGTAGTTCCACTTCACTAAGGGGCATGAAAAATGGTTAGGTTAGCAAAAAAAAAAAAAAAAAATCAATAAACTTTGTGGGGGGTGCGAAGGGATGCAGGCCAATGGTCATGATTCGACAACACTAATGGGAGAGAACAGGCTTTAGAGTTTTAAAGATTTAGGTTAATGTTTTTTATGGAATAATTTATAGGCTGTAATGTTTATATTTATATTTTCTATGGAATGGAAAATGATAAGAGTTATAGGTGCTACCGCTGGCTTGAATGATGTAATTAGATTTGTTAGTTCGAATTGCAGTATGAATCATAGTTTAGTTTGCCAGAGCCGTATATTCATAACTAAGGACTGATGATATAACAATTAAGAAAGGCGGGAAACTTAAGAATTAAACTTACATGAATGAACGTCTTCACAACTACTATTTAGTTGTTAGAATTGTAATTCTTATACATGCGTTTATACGACTATGATCCAATAAATTTTCATGGACAGCCAAAACGAAGAACCCAATAACATCCACAAATAATGACATAAATGTTAAGGAAAAGTAGTTTTTGCTGTTAATTTCATGAATCAAAGTTACAAAAATGTTGGCTAGGAAAAAAAAAAGAAAATACAAAAATCTCTCCCTAATACAAAATAAAAGACCCAGTAAACGACATTTTAAGATCGCCCACCCAGAACACTAGCAACTGAATGTAATCTAAGTTGGCTTTTCGACAAGTTGAACGACATAAGACATTTCCAATTCGCACTTTTCGCCTGACCATGAGTCACATCCACTGCTACAATGAATTCCACTCGACTTCCCAAGGAGACAATCCTACCGAACCTCGCCGGCCATGATAGCAACTTTCCTGGTGTGATGAGGCCACAGCGGTGAAAGAGAAACCACCTTTCCGATCAAAATTAAGGTTGGTGAAACCAAGTCCGCCAATTTCACTTCATCAACCAGATATCTGAGCTCCGCAAACACCTGTTGCACAAAAGCAAAGTATGAAGCAGGACACTAAAAGCAATAAAAAAGAAGTAAAGCTTGAAGTTGGTATTGCAGCACACCATTCGCTGCTGTGGAGTCGTCCCTCTCTCTACGGCCACAGAAGGGGTGGTGGGAGGCAAGCCATGGCTCATCAACTTCTGAGAGAGAGCCGGCAAGGTCGACAAGCCCATGTAGACGACCAAAGTCGAATCTGGGTCGGCTGCATTCCCTGCTACGAACAGGGGATCTGTCCCACCCTTGCTTGAGTGTCCCGTCAAAAATCTCACGCTGCCGCACATTGATGATGAACCCATGATTTAAAATCCGTTAGTCTCACTAACCTTGCCCAATACTAGATATGCAGGCAGGCAAGACAAGATCGAACCTGTTGGCAACCCCACGGTGGGTTAGGGGGATTCCGAGCTCGGCAGCGATTCCCGAAGCTGCGGTGATTCCTGAAAAATCATAAAACATGCCAAATTTCTGGTTGATTAGGCAGTTTTAGCACTAAGATACCAAATTAACCCAAAAGCATAGATTTGGGTGATCATCAACGTTACCAGGGATGACCTTGACTTGGATCCCTTGCTGCTGCAGGAAATCCATCTCTTCCCCACCCCGGCCAAACACCTGCAAATTGAAATCAAACATTTCAAGTTTTAAACACAACGCGCATAATTCAGCCTCTTTGTTATGAACATTAAACCCAAAAAAAAAAAAAAACAACAACTAACCAGCGGATCCCCTCCTTTGAGCCGAACAACATTTGCACCCACTTCGGCAAAGCTCAGAATCAGCTCATGAATCTCATCCTTACCAAACAAACAAACACCCAAATCAACAACAAAACGCAGTCTTCAGTTCTCCCTAACAAGTCAAAACGAGGAGGGCAATGTAACACCTGTGTCCGGCTATGGAACCCCGCAGTCTTGCCGACATAGAGCAGCCGAGCATTGGGCGCCGTCAAATGCAGAACATCGTTGGAGACCAGCCGATCGTAGAGGAGGAGGTCGGCGCTCTGGATCACCCTCAACGCCTTCACCGTCAACAGCTCCGGGTCGCCGGGCCCGGTCCCGACCAAGAACACGTTCCCGGGGGCGGGAGCCGTCCTCTCCGCCCCCGCCCCCTCGCGGCTCCTCTTCTCCTTCAGAACCCGCAGCAGCCTCTTCAACTCCGGCAGTTGGAGTGCAACGTCGTCGTCCCTGGCCGAATCGGCGCCGGCGCCGACGTCGGCCGAGATGGAGCAAGAGGGGAGATGGGCGTCGCTCTGGTACAACCAGCTGTCCCTCTGGTACCTCTCGGGGGAGTGCCTTTCGGTGAAGGGGGAAGAAGGCACAGCGTAGAGGCGTGGGAGGGTGAGCATTCGAGGAGCCAAAGAAGAAGGCGAGGAAGGGGAGAAGAGGGTGGTGTTGGTGATGGTGGTGGGAGGGAATTGTTGAGGGAGGAGAGCCATGGGTGGGGGAGAGAGGGAGCAGGAGTGGCTCGGAAGATGATTTGGAGAGGGGGAGGAGGGGTGGCTCTAGGGTGGAAGGGACAGCCAGATTCGATGAGCCTTCCCACTATTCTGCCTGGCTCCTGTCAACTCCAGGAGACGTCCAAGTCTTTTTCGGCGATTGGCATTCTCTTGCGTCGCAACTTGTCTTCTCATCCGCCACCACCAGGTTTTGCTGGTTGCTAACTTTCTTCCCGGCGGCGGCGGGCGGCGGGCGGCTAGGGCAGTCAACAGCTTAGTTTTAGTTGACTCGTTAATATTTTATCTAACTTAGTTTAACTTTAATTTTAGATTTAATGTTTTCTATTGAAGTATTTCAAATTGAATCAATTAGTAGTATCTGAATTTGATTAAAGATAATTCGAGTCAGTTTGATTTATATTTATTGGTTTTTCATATAATTTACTGAAATTTGACTCTAGAATCAGACTATCTCAAATTATCATAATTTATGTATAAAAAATAATGGCCATGCGCTTGTTTATTTCAATTTGTTTATCATATCATGCTCTTTTATAATTATATAACTAAATATTTTACAAGGAAATCTAACACATTCATTTCATAATTTTATCTTTACATAAAATATTAAGCTTCGAATCAAGGTGAGTCAAATAAACACAAGTTGTATTAACACTTGCAAGTACTCAATCTGCTATTTGTATAAGATTGATCCGGTCCGGCGAACAAGCATTTAGGACGTTGTATATTGAACAATGCAGTTTGTATGAATTTGGTGAGGAGGGATTGACGTCAATCCACTGGTTGTCAATGCTTGCAACATGAGGAGTTGTACTTCCCACAGGATGGAATTGCAGAGCATCCACTCGGCCTGAAATCTCCTTCAGAAACCTAGCGGAAAAGATCATGTTAAACTCATCATCGTCTTTGTTATTTTCTGGAATTTTTACACCAACATCAGCTTTGCAGGAGTCAACTAAACCAAAAAACAGTGGATGTCCAACTAAACAACTTGTGTGAAAGCTGCATATCTGCGCACAAAGTCAACAGTTAGTAAAGGTGCAACACAAACTAGAGCACACAAGACATACAATCTCCCAGAAACATTATGATTCCACTCTGCTTCTTAATCTTCAGAAAGCTCACTCTACCAAACCATGATATCATTCACTATCAGTATCATACAACTGACCTGAATCCCAGCCATGTTGGGATCTAGTATCAACTGTCAACTTTGTATCATTTGATTGATTGCTTTCATATTTGAATCAAGGATACAAACCAGTACAAAAGGAAAGAGTAAACTTCTACTTCTAGATGCAGCCCTCGAAAAGAGAGAGCAGACTATGAAGTTCTACCATCATCATTACAGTTCCATCCAAAGTAATAGTTAAGGATTATGGGAGCATCGTTCTTCTTCTTCTTCTTATAGATTCTAAACTAGCATTATGGGACTACCATTGTCCCAGCTTAAAGCTATAGGCAGCAAATTCTGCTTTAATTATACATCGAAGACACCAGCAAGTTGGATATTTGATTTAAAAAGAACTAACCTCAATATATTCAATGCCACTTTGAATACACTCATCTATGATGCCGTGGGAGGATAGTAAACTAAATATTCCTCCAGACCCCACAGATGATTGAAGAATCTCCCAGGGAGAACCTAGCAGTATCCTGTGAGTGTCTTCAGTCATTGGATCACTACTCAAAATTGGCAGCTTCGCTGCTTCCAACACCCACACCTGAGGAAGCATCAAAGTATTAAGTATATAAACTCTGAAACAGTAAAGCTTAGAAGTTTCAGTTGTCAGTTCAACCATGCAAAATTCTTAAACTATGCACACTATAGTTGGCATCATGGGATATTAGCTAAGAAAATATCATCAACCTAATGTCCATTCTTTGGACACAACAATTGGGATTTAATTCTCTACGACATGTCGTTTTTTATGAGCATATGCTATAATAAGGGTTTGTAAAAATTCATGGAAGTAGAGAACAAATGATCACTAACAATGGATATGCACAAATATTGAAGAGATAACCATAAATCAACTAGATAAGAATGATAATGAAAGTAGCTAAAAAGTCTTATCTCTTAACCAAAATCCTGCATCTACTTGCACAGTTTGATGTAGTCATCAAAATTTACTTGAAAGGGCCACACAAACCTTCAACACTCCCACCAAGTTGAAGAACGTGAAAGTCAACTTGAACAAGTAGCAGTGATTGGTTTTCTAGAATCAATTTACTAAATCAAAAGTAAAAAGTGAAGAAGGATAACCAAAGGGATGGACAGAAGCCGTGGGCAAACAAGAAGAATAGATTGCGGACAATAAAAGAACATAGGAAGCACACTGCAATAAGTAACATAATTAAAGGGTAGGAAAGCTCAATAATTAAAAGGCAAGCAAAATAATGTGTAAGATGCGGCAGGCCAAGAGAGGGTGGGCATGGAGGGCAACAACATCGACACTTGTACTGCAATTGGAACTGCACTGATACCATGTTAAAACTCAAGGAAAGAAGAAATAGAGAGTCATATTGTCGGGGGCTATAAAAAAGAAAACTCTTCTACTTCATATAACATTTAGCAGAGACAGGCCTATTATTTCAATTAGATCTTTATCACTAGTCAACCAAAAAGTAAAAAAATACAAAATCAGAAAGATAAATGAAATATGACCTTGAGAGATTATTTTCAAAGTTAATTCCCCCTGGTAACTGAAAACTAAGAAAAAAAAGTTCAGCAGCGAACCTTTTCCGCATCAAAGCCGAAATAGTCATTGGTAGAAAACAGCTCTTTGTAAGCTTTGATTTCATGAGATGGTATAACAAAAATTATAGGTGATCTGTAATGCTCCTCCATCTGCACTTACCAGAAGAGGATTTAATAGAAACTCCATAAGATGATTATGCAAAGAGGTCAAACCCAAAATATAGAAGAGTGCCAACCTTAGATATTTTCAAATCCTCAAATAAGGCAAGAATATTAAAATGACCAGGGGATTCAGAGACATTTTGAGAATCAGTCATATTAGGGAGAGTAGCCTCCCTGTCTTGCTTGTTGTCAAGTATAAACAGAAAAGCTAACTTTCCTTTCGACAAGAGATCAATTCCTTTTCTGTGATTAAAGTCTAATATTTCCTCATTTTCACTAGAAAGGAGTGAATCATTGGAAACTGTAATAGTGTTCCCGGATAACTTTGATAAATTAGCATTAATGAACCCAGTCAAATCACACCTATGCCAACAGAACAATACAAAAGGTGAGTCAACCAGCAATTGAAAGAGAATGCTATACCTTACTGTAAGAATTTCACATGTTATACATTAGCCGCATACATGCTAATAACCCAATGCCCTTCTTTCTTTATCAAACCATATATGTTTTGATCTTGTAAATATTCATCAGACATCCTGAATTATCTTCTGGTAGAATTTCCACCCACTGAATATTCCAAAAAATAAAGCACCAGGATTTGTATGTACTTTATAACATCAACATGCAAAAATAAAAAAGTGACATACAGTTGATTGAGTTAAAATATGTAACTTTTTCCTTTCTTCAATAGTAAACAGAAACTGAAATCCTAGAATGAAACAGATGAGTTATATGCCATGAAAACCTATTTTTAGTTTGCGCAATAAAAGATGTAAAAAATTAAAACTAATCTGTCAATCTTACAATAAATGTTTCCAAACATATTATGCGAAAGGAAAGTCCGTGTCTAAATGTTGTTTTATTTTAAATCCAAATTGCAAGGAAGCCATTACACTGAACCTGTTGGTGGCCACGTTGAGACATTGAAGAGCTCGTTGCAGCAATTTAAAATCAATACCCACAATCTGATTGGCAAGAAACGTTTTTTGAGCTTTATCGCCAGAAGAAAATCCTTCAAGTACATGCTGTTGTCCCATCTCCCTCAGCTTTTTTTTGGCAGCAGAAAGCTTATGCCGCAGTTTTGTTCTTTCTTTCCATTGCTGATACCAAAAGAAAGATTGTGCATTAAATTATTCAGTCTATTTGGCAGCTGTAGAGAAATTGCAAAAAGATAGGATATATCCCTCCCCAAAGATGAGAAACAATTTTTTTTTTCAATAAATGTGAAGACTCCACAAACACGTAATCCAAGGGGCATGTGTAACGTAAAAATCAAAAAATGGCTAACCAGTTGTCGCCTTTCCTTCTTGGATCTTCTATCATGCCGTATATTTAACTCAAGAAGGCCCTTTGGTGGTGTAATCAGCATTTCTCTTGAATTCAAGTCAACATCGGGAACAATTGCTTCAACAAAAGGGATCCAAACAAGATGACCAGAATGAGCATTTTCAATCTTTGAGAAGTCGTCATTTATTTCTGCAGGGAAAAGCTTCACCTGAAGTAGATCACTCGACCCGCACTTAAATACGTTAACAACAGTTCCAAGTGGTTCTCTCGTTTCCTAACATAATAGAAAAGGAAAAAGAATAAAAAATATCATTCCACCAATTCTAGTGGAACTGTGAAAAAAGTCGAGTATCAAGCTAGACAGATAATGAAAACCACAGCTGAACTTCAAACTCTAAAAATTATTATAGTTACAACATCAACCTTAAGAATAACCTTCATGCCCACAAGCTCGGGAACATAGAACTCTCCATCTTCCAATGTAGGTCGGTCATGTGCCTTTACAAGCAAAGTCGACCCCACAATTTGTTTAG
This sequence comes from Piper longum, assembly GCA_032619315.1. NCBI lineage: Eukaryota > Viridiplantae > Streptophyta > Magnoliopsida > Piperales > Piperaceae > Piper > Piper longum. The sequence goes on from JAVDBV010060170.1 coordinate 23,710, forward strand.
CCTGGCACCAACACACTATCAATTCAAATGCATCTGCCTATAATGCTGATGGGAAGGAAGGAGAGATTATTCTCATTCTGTACACAAGGAAAACCACTAAGAATCCTAAAAATAAAAGTAGTACATAGAAGACCATATGTCAAATGGTATAAAGAACAGCCTAGGACCTTGAGATGATATACATTTCATTCAATGTGATAAAAATCTTAATCTATACATGCTCTTGAGATGATATACATTTCATCCAATGTGATAAAAATATTAATCTATACATGCTAGTCAAACAAGAAGGAGCATTGATAATCATCATCAAGCAACTAACCTTTTCAACAGTATCAACATCATTGAAGGAAACAATCCAGCCTTTCCTCCCCGAGTGACCTCTCCCTTCAACCAATTCAACCTCTCGAACATACTTTTTACCAGCGACCTGAGAGCTCAACCATCTCTTCCCTGGCTACAAAGTAAGTAAGAAAGAAAGAATCACTAGATAAACCCCAAGAAAACACTCCAATCCAGCCAAAGTGGTGGAGGCAAATACATACATTAGAAAAACGCAGCTCGTGGAAATCAGTAGTGGGTTTCACACGGAGCTCGCCATGGAGTCCGTGAACACTAGCTATATAGCCGACTTCTATGAACTCCGACTCATCCAGCAACGCTGCCGTTTCATGCTCATCTGAGGAGCAAGAAGTAAAAGAGGATTCGGATTGGTCACCACAAAAAGAGAGCTCTATTTGGGCGCAAGAGAAGAGTGCAATACATACCATGGAAAGATGTGGCGCGTGGGAGGAGGAGACGGCGGCGAGGGCGGGGGATGGGAAAGGAGGAGGAGGAAGAGGAGAGGAAAGGGAGATGGTGAGGCGGGTGGAGTTGGAGGAAGGGAGTGAAGATTTTGAGGGATGGAAGGAGGGGCCACTGCAGCATCCCCTCCATCTCCACACGCTGCCGCTGCCGAGGGAGGGATACAAAGGGGCTTAGCCGGTGGCGGGGAAAGGTTTTGCTTTACGCTTAATCACAGCAATTTAACTAATTCAAATACTAATTACGACCTATTTTTTTTCTAATTTCTTTAAGATTTATATTAATTAAGTTCTTCCGTTGGTTTTTTTTTACAAAAAAGCTTATTTTTTTTATTTGTTATAAGAAAATCTTTTGCAATTATATAAAAAAAGAATTATGTTATGTTTACACTTATCAATAAATGGAAACTTAATTCTAATATGAAATTTGATTAATAAAAATATAATAAGTTAAATTATAATAGTATATCGTTTTTTAATTAGGATATATTTTTGAAGTTAGAGTCAATCAAAACTCACATCTAATATATTTGATTATTATAGCTTTATTTTTTATGTTTTTAAAATTAAAATATACTTATAATATAAATCATGCGTGACGTAACATCTTATCTAATATACTTTCAAAGTTCATTTATCCTTTATCACATTAGTTCTTTTCATTTTTAAGTTACCAGATATTTAATGGTTAAATGAAAACAACTTGAGCCTTTTGTGCAAAAAGTATAAACAACATTTTCTTATAAAAATAAGAGGTGATTTTTTATTAAAAAAGGTAATAGAGGGAGGGGCTCGGGTTTATTTGTAAATAAGGGAGGGATACCCTTCCCTATCCTTTTAATTCCCATTTCTTAAATTCTCATTTACAAGTTGTAATTCTTTCAATTTTCTCATGTTTCTTTACAAAAAAAAATGGTGCATATTCCAACTGTTAATGAGTTACTCCACTAGGAGGGTAATTTAGATGCCAAGGAAGAGAAATACCAACCATAGAAACAATGTGTAGACCCAGACGAAGATAAAAATGGCAACCGGTGAAGAAGATCAATGAAATAACAAATGGCATATGGCTATTAATCATTTCATTATGTGCCAAAGATCAACACAAACTATTTATTGAATAATTATTAGCCAAAAAGAGTTTCTATTAAGTAATCATCACTTATGTACCTTTTAGTTATTTATGTCCAATGGTTAAAAAATGATACTAATTGGACTTTGTATATATTTTTGTTCTGATTTTCTAAGATGACATTTTGACAAACCTTATAATTTTGACGATTTTGTAGTTTAACATATGGATTATGTACATTTTTAATTTACACAAGTAGAAAGGGGCATATAAGTAATATTTAACGACTAATGCTAGTGTTGCGTAATGACTTGGAAGTGATGGTTGAGGTGGGCGTCACTTAAAAACGTAGTTTTAACCACCAAATTAAATCGGCCGGTCCAACCCTGTATATGGGATACCGACCTTATAATTTTGACGACTTTGTAGTTTAATTTATGAATTAAGTACATTTTTAATTTACACAACTAGATAAGTGCTCATAAGTAGCATTCATTAAGTGATGACTAATGCAAGTGTTGCTTAAAATGACTCACTAAGTGACGACTAATGGGAAACATTCACTAAGTAACGACTAATGCGATTGTTGCTTAAAATGACTCATTAAGTGATGACCAATGCAAGTGACTTAATCACTAATGCGAGTTATTTAAAATGACTTTAAAGTGATGGCTAAGGTAGTTGTTGTTAAGATATTTTCCTCCTTATGTGATGGTGGTCTACAGACAGTCAACATTGGCGCATTTAGTTTGACAGGTGTTCAACAACGTTGTAAAACGAAAGTTTTTTCAAGGTGTTTCTTATGGTCGGGAAGGGGAGAATTGTTAAAGATACTCCCTCTTATGAGAAAATATTCAATTACATTAGAAATTATGAAGATACAAAGATAATCTAAGAAGTATGAGAAATTCAATAAGAATTTGTGAAATACAAGAAGGGACTCATTGATGAGGATTTCAATGCTCAGGAAATAGTGTTTGGAGTTGACTTTTCATTTTTAAGAGGTGCTTTATATCTCTAGTTTATAAATATATGACCGGACATATTTATTGGGTGTGCTTTCTTTTTGGAGAAGTTCCATAGAGTGTTCTCTTTTAGGAGAGACATGAGAGGTTTCAAATCTAGAAAGGTCACCATTAGTGGTGTATGTGGGAGAAAGAGAATTTATTCATTGTGAGGAGAAGAAATGACTTCGGGTTCTTCGACAAGATCAACTGTGATTAATTTCTATTTTTTCTCTACTTTTTGTCTATGGTTTAAAATTTAGAGTAGTATTACTCATTTAGATAGAGTTTTCTACTTTTATTAGGGTGAAGTTTATTTAGGTAGAGTTTTTTACATGTGTTGGAGAGAGTTTGGAGAAGTTTTTCATTATCTCAAATTAAAGTGAGGTTGTAATCCATGGTGTGAGATTGATCCATTTTTTTTTTGAGGTGCATGTTATTTTCTCAATTTTTCATATATTGTATCTTTCAGATCTTCTTATTGGTCTGATTTGTATTAGGAGATTTTTCTCAAATTTTATTTGACACTTGATTACAAGAGATTTTCTTAATCAAAATTGATCTGAGTAATTTGATTTTTTTTTCTAAATTAGAGGAAATTTTTCATCCAACTTTTTTTTTTGTGTCTCCTGTTTCATCTTGAAAGGAAATATTTTTTAGGAGAGGAAATATTTTCTAGGTTGTTTCAGCTAGAGTGTCTATTTCCCAACCGCCGTCACTTTAAAACATAGTTTTAAATACTAGATCGGACCGGTCGGTCTGACCTGGTATACCAGGGAACCAAATCCGGTTTGGTTCAGTACATTGGACCGAAAACACTTGGGTCTGGTTTGGTTAGAGGACTTGGATGGGGTGAAAAGAAATTTTATGGTGTTCATGTGGTCAGTTCGACTCAACTTACTCCTGACCTATGCAATAAACCCACAGCGTCAACCACCAAGCTATGCTGACTTGTGTAGCTACTTTTAATGGAAATAATATTTGTTACTTAATCACGAGTATTGAAAGAATTATAACAAATCATACAATTTAATAGTGGTAAAATGATAATAATTATTCAAATAAAATGATAACAGTTCTTCATAACTTCTGAAATGCTTTTAATGCAAGTCCTATAAACCAAAATTTTAATTTCTAACATAGGAAATAAATAAACTATAACTAATAATGAGCCTTATATTTTTTAAAGAGTTATGCGTTAATTTATTTTTATAATCTGGTACAATGTAGTAAACCTTTTTGAACCATATATACCCATACTGAACTCAAATATTAGATATTTAAAACTATGCTTTAAAGTTAGTTTTTCTTGTCACATTAGTTCTTTCATTTTTAAGTTATGAGAGTTGGGACATTTAATGGTTAATGGGAAATAATGTGAGCCTTTTATGTGCCAGAAGTATAAACAACATTTTCCTATGAAAAATAAGAGGTGATTTGTTTGATTAAAAAAGGTAATAGATAGGGTTTATTTGTAAATAAGGGAGGGATACCTTTCGCTAGGCTTTTAATTCTCATTTCGAACTCTCACTTACACATCTTAATTCTCTCAATTTTCTCATGTTTCTTTACGAAAAAAAAATGGTGCATAGTCCAACTGTGAATGGGTTATTCCTCTACATTGACATGGAGGACAATCTAGATGCCCCAAAAGAAATTCCAACAAGTGAAACAATATCTAGTTGTAAAGAAGATCAATGATGCAACAAAAGACAATGGCTATTAATCATTTCAATATGAAAGGTTAGATATCATTATTAATTAGCTTGCTCTTTAGCCGAATATCACTACAACTATTCGTTATCAGTGTTTCTATCTATTTGGTAATCACTACTTATTCACCTTTTATTTATTTATTTATGTCCAATGGTTAAAAAGTGATACTAATTAGACATTGTATATATTTTTGTTCGAGGTGCACATAAATAATACTAAATGACAACTAATGCGAGTGTTGTTTAAAATAACTATAAGTGATGTCTAATTTTAGGCTAGGGATTTGCTATAACAAGTAATACTGTAAACTCGATGTAGCATTTGCATTTTTGGTTTAAATCTCTTTAATTGTAGGAGATTAACTTAATTGTTACAATTAAATTTTTAAATAGCTTTAATTAAGAAGATATAAACTAATCAAATAGTATTACATCGAATTTGCCACAACAAATTCCTTGCCCTAAGGTGAACATCACTTAAAAGTCAATAAGTTGCGATTATTAGCATCAATTTAAAATTTTACGGCTGTTTACATCATCATTTAAAATAAATTAAGTAACTCAAATGATCTCTTTTTAATTGGAGGAAATTTGTCTACTATATAATAAAGATAAGTAACTATATTATATGTAATAATATTCAACTTAGTCTCACATTGAATACCTCTTTTAATAAAATTTAATATATATTAATGGGATATATTTATTCATTTAATTAACTAATTTTTGAAGAGATGATTCATATGTATTTAGTCTAAGTTATTGCATTATATTACTCTAATTTTTTTATTTATCCTAATTAAATCAATTTAATCCTCATGAGGTAACATGATACATGCTTAATTAAGCAATTTGACACAGGTCGTTAAATTAGATTAAAATTTTTTTATTTAAGCCTGATTAAATTAATTTAATCGTTAATGTGTCAACATTGTTATGATCTTGCATCTTAGTAAATATTAGTAAATTTATCCTTTTAGTTACAAATATAAATAAAGCTTTAAAGAGAGAAGGTTCTTAATAGGAGGAGGCCGCATCTCTAAAAGGTGTATATTCATCCTGTACACTTAATTTATATTATTTCCTGTAATCTTTTACACATTGAAGTAAGTTTAGGTAAATTAAATAAAACACAAATATCTTAATATGATATATAATTAAAATGAGAAGGTAGAAAATTGTTTCGCGTACTAAATTAATTAAGCATAAATACATTATTAAAAAGAAATAAATCATGAATATTTATGTTTTTTTAAACCTAAACTCGGTCTTATATTTATTATATAGAGCCTTTTTTTACTAGCACATATTTGTAACACCCCGATTTCGGTTCACTTAAGAACCGAATCAGAAATGCTACGATCGAGTCGAGTCATGTTTAAAACTGTTGGTTGGTATGACTCGATCGATCAACTAGATCGAAATAACCCTCTTGGTGTCATGAGAATGGAAGACATTGTCAAATAAACATTAAAATACCTCAAATATAAATAAATGCAAGAAAGAAAATCTTAGGTTGAGCTCAAGTGTGTGTAGCATTGATCTGTCCTTTCGCCGAGGTCGATACAGGATTTGCGAGACCTACATATATTATAAGAAAACCGTCAATAACGAATGTTACTGGTTCGAAAAATAACTAATACAATCTGGCAAATGGGTATTCCATTACCCACGAAAACATATAAAACTTCAAGAATCCCTCACACTGGGCAGTAAGCAAACATACTTAAACAAATACTGGCTCGCATGCACGGCTCATAATCATAATCACACATACATACAGCGCTTACGCCCTCACACCTTTCATATCACCCGCCACTGTACTCAAATAGCAAAAGGAACAATTAAGTTAGTGCCACATATTCCGGAAATGCGATGCATTACGCAGTACCATAATACACCCGCACTACCTCATGGTTTGAAGGAGTACTAGCACGGTCTATACATATCTTCGTACCCCTCATTCTCTTATTCATGAAATCCGTAAAACAGCGCGTACTTATATAATAGGTTTAGGGAAGAGGTTGATATCATACATTTCTAGAGCTTAAGTTCGAAAACCAACAAGGGATCTCATCCTTGTAGTTTTATTCAACATGTGTAAAAACACGACTAAATGGCCTCACATCGAAAGGATCCGATAAAACGCTTTCGATGTCATCCTACATCTAAAATACGATTAAACCATACACGCAATGAGTCAAGCAGAGAGGGAGAGAGTCCTACGGACCTATGGTCCAAGCTCCAAGTGTATCTGCACATTTACGGCGAGCTCAGACTCCGAAGCCTACATCGGAACCCAGTGCTAAGTATCCTAAGTAAAAACTAATATCTCTATATGATGCATGCTCGTGGTGTGTGCTCATATCATCAATACATCTTAATAAAGGAAACAATGCTAACAAAGTTATAATTAAACACTTGGCACACAAATCGAGACATAGTAATATTAAATAATAAATAATAAATATACAAGAAACTATACTCTTAGATAATTAGATAAATAATAAACAAATAATCATGAACATAAATAATATAATAATGATAAAATAATAATATAGTTATATTATATACATACACAGGCAAACACGAGTAATATTATTTATAGTCGTGTTAGTAACACATAAATAATCAAATAATTAATAAATAATTAAATAATAAATAAATAAATAAATATTTAATATTTATTAACCATAAATAATGATAATATCAGTCATACAACACAAGAATACATAATTAAATACAAATAAATAATAACATATACATAACGAATAAATAAATAAATAAGTTAATTAATTAATAATTAAATAAATAAATAAAATTTAGTGAC
>JAVDBV010060171.1:0-15284 GCA_032619315.1 Piper longum
GGGGGACGGGGGGGGGTAAATCAAATCTCGGCCGCTGGATCGGAAACCGGCTGCCGAGATTATATACGCTGCAATGCGCTGTGTTTTTCACGCAATGCATTGTAGTTCAACTGTATATATATCTTTTGCTGAAATCTGATAAGGGCATCTAATGGGGGCCATCCGGACTCGGACCCAACAATATCCTAAACTGATTGGTCTGTTGATGCCTCTCTCAACATTTTCTCATGTTTCCTTTCTGTCCCTTGGGAGTACGAGTATATCGTAAGCCCTCTCCTATCCTTCATATATCTCCCGACCCTGAGTACGAAGGCCAGTTCTCTCAGGCAGTTGTCTTTAGTACCCTTTGAACCACATGTCCGGACGTGCACTGTATTAAACAGTACCCATAAACATCAACATTTCCCCAGTGTGAGGAAACTCAAAATGAGGAATTGTTAGGATCCTTTGGGAATAGAACAACCTGCTCAATAATCTAGAGCATGCTGTGACTGACATGTGCACCCACCATAGTACGCGCAAGTCAATTTCACCATCTCTCATGTTACTGAAAACTTAATAAATTTATAAATAAGCCCAGGAAGGGATTTAATTTTATAGGGGCAACTTGTAGTGGATCATGTTTTAAAATCAGACTTGAGAGATCTCATCCTTGAGGGTTATTAATTCAAAAAACTGTTTGATTAAATGACTCGACTCAAGTGGGATACAATAAAACACCACTTAACCCATCTTGTTGCAGTAAAGCAAACCACAATAGAGTAAAATGAACACCAGGAACAAGTCCTATATGGATCCAGTAGAAGCTCCAAGTGAGGTCACATGCCTAGGTGGCAAGCTCTTACTTCGTATCTATACAATCAGACTAAATCATAACGCCCAAGCTAGCTATATAATGCATGAATGAAATGATACATGAAAATCATTATAAAATTATGAATGCTATAATTAATATCATTATCGAGTTAGCAACAAATGAATTAATTTAACAATCAACAATTTAAAATCTTCTTATCATTACTTTTAATTAGGTGACTCCCTTACAATTTCTAAACTTATCTTCATCTCATATCAATTCTCTTTCTCAAGTAACTTTTTAATCAAATAATTAATTAACCTACAACCTAACTTCAAAATTCTTAACATCATTCATAACATATTTAATGTCCTAATCCAATATTTCGAATTATCATTGATTATTATCAATTCTTAATTTCATAATGTAATTTATTAATCAACAAATAATTACCCCTAAATTTCAAAATAACATATTCACAAAAATATGAATAATTCGTAAAAATTATGAATGATATGCATAATAATAAAAAAAAATAAAAAATAAAAAATTTGAGAAGCAATAAGCGTCTCATACTGATTAAGACTAGAATCGGCGAGGACAATGACGGCCGCGACAGTGAACGATGCCGAGGAGTGGTTGTTGTGGCTAGGAATTGGCTGGCAGGGAAGAACAAGTGGGCTAGGTGGCTAGGTAGTTTGGTTGGGCCATTGGGCAGTAATTGGCCGGAATTGGTCACTGGTGGTGTTGTTGTTGACGACCAAATTAGGGAAGAAAGGGCAACTGGGTACAGGAGAGGGAAGGCGAAAGAGGAGAAAAAGAAGGAAAGAGGGTTGGCGAGGAGAGCTAGACTAGCAGCGACGGCGGCCGGTGGCGTCGGTGCAAGAAAGTAGGGCCAACGATCGGCGTATAGGGTAGGAGAAGGAAGAAGGGAAGGAGGAAGGAAGGGAATAGCGATGGTGGGGCGACGTTGCATGGCCGGGTGGCGGTGGTGGGGCCGGTGGCGATGGTCCTTGACGGCGGGGTGATGTAGTTTAGGTGTCGGGTGGAGGTGGTGGTCGAGAGGATGTGAAGGATCGAGAGGTATAATGCGATGAAAGTTTCGTAAATTAAATTTAACTTGTTCCCGACTCGAATTAATAGTTATAAATAAATTCTGAAAAATTTGAAATAAAATATAAGAATATACCATAAAATAAAATAATCGACTCCTAACTCAAATGACATGCTCTAAGCCTACTAACTCACTCAAAATAACAAATAACGTGTCCTAACAAAAGAAACAACCTAAACCTAATTCTTTGGTCTGCTGCTAAAAAAAAAGCTAAGTGTTCTAAAACCTAATTCTTTATTCTGCTGCCTTACTGACGTTATTATCATATATTTAGGTACGCTCGACCCTTATGACTCATAACATATAATTGGCCTTACCTTAGTAGGAGTGTTCTAAAACTGACTTCACTTAAAATAACTATCGAATTGATCAGTTATGACGGTAAAACTGTGACTCGGGTCGTGGGTTTTACACACACTATCTTTTTGAATAGTAACATTTGCGGTCCAACCGCATGTCATCATGTGATTTATTCTTGATAGTTTGGTGTGTTAATTTGAACTCGAATTCGCTCTATTTAACTTGTTTCATTTAAATAAAAGTTTGACTCAAACTCGTATCAACTCGAGCAACCATGAACGTACTTCCGTTTGAGCTGGGCTCAACTTGAAGTTCGATATTGTACATCAAGTAATATATTTTTTTATATAATTATTTACTTTAAATGTAAACAATAATAATTAAATTATGTACTAATGAAGATTTTTATCACAATATAATAATTTTATGTATGAACAAATTATTTGGTTTTTGATTTACATGAAGTTGAACTATTTGATATTTCAAACTAATTTTTTTAAAAATATATTAAAAATATAGATAAATATGCTATTCAAATTCGATTTGGTTCGAAGTCTATTCGACCTTATCAACAAACCAGCAAAGTTTGAGCGAAACTCGACTCTGACTCATTCACTTAATACCCCTTTCGATACATAGGGAAAAGGTCTTCTTGGATTTTATTCTGAACGATAAATGCAGATGGATGTTGTAGACTTGAATACTGCCATAAGTTTTTTTTTTTTTATTGAAACGTGGGCATGGTTAGTGGGTCATTATCTGATCTGCTACTCCTTGTACAGCTATGGCTCTATGATTGATACATTTGCGATCTGACGTCATTATGAACATAAAGATTTTAGAAATTAGGCATTTAATTTTCCGGTCCCCACTTTATAATTGTCTAACGCCTAAATTATATTCAAGTTAGTGTTATTGATGTCTCCATTTTCAGTAAACTACTGACTATAAACAATTTATTTTTAAAAAATCCTCAAAGGCTTCATATATAAACTCCTTTTGGAGCTGAATTGTGAACAATTAACAGTTAAAAATGATTAGCTGCATTTCGAAGTAGAAGGAGAAAACTCTCCAAATGGTAATTATGTTCCTTGTAGTAGTAACAATTTAAATGGAATTTAAAAGAATAATAAATTCATTGCGTACATAGGCGTGTATTATCTTATAATCCATATATTATTGACATCACAAACTACTAGTGTAAAAATAGTTTTTTGTCACCGCAATGTTGTCAGAGAATTGTCTGCATCACAAATAATTTTTTGTGGCCTAATTATCAAAGTTCATTTGTACTAAACTTTATGTCACAGAAATCGGTAACAAATGTCCGTATCAAAATATTTAACACGGTAATTTGTTAATCGATTAGAGAATTGTTGGTTGAAAAGTTTCACCAAAATTATCTTGGGACGAAAAAGACATGGTCCCGTTGTGGAAAGGAAATGAAATAATATTTCATAATAAAAAAAGATACTATTTTTCCACTCTTTATATATACCATTAAAGAGAAAATATTATTTTTTTAATGTCTACTCATGCTAATTTTAGTAGTGAAGGAGAAATATAGATTTTATTTTGTATTTGTAGATATTTAAGGGGAAGTATATATTAATTTTATAATTTTTCATCTTATTTTCTTACTTTCCAAACAAGTAGAGAAATTTTTAAAATTTTTATTTCATTTCATTTTATTATATTTCTATTTCATATAATTTTTTTTATTTACACTTTTTTCGTGCCAACCAAAACTGCCTTTAGTGAATTGTAATTCCAAAGCAATGTTATCTGGGAGAACTATCCTAACTTGGAGCTCTAACTATCTACAATATTTTGATTGAAAGGAATTCAATGGTTTTTAAGCATGAGAAAGCTTGTCCATGCAACATAATTATTAATTATCAAATTATCAAATTTGATGATCAAGATAGGTCTTGGTGGTTTATGATTGGGAATGAATTTTTTAATCTTAGCTGCTTGATGGAGTATAGGGTACATCCACAAACTTCTTTAATATTCTGTGTGTCCTTCGGATTTAAATTAATTGCTTGCTCAAGAAAAAGACGTTAGGGAGATCATAAAACGTGGATAAAGAGAGGAATTAGATCATGCAATGAATCGAAATAAGGTGGATTTTCATAACAGATAAAAACAAGTAATAAAGTTGGCATAAATCAGTGCAAGCCAATGAAATGAAATCGAACTGCATGCATGGAAAGTGCCGGCCGACGTAGTAGAGAGGGGGAGAGGCATAGGGCGGCGTTAGGCGTGCCTGCGGGAGAGGAGGTGCAAGATAGAAGATGCAGTGCAGTAGGCAATGGCCTGGACGGTGACCATGGGGTTCACCCCGAGAGCGGTGGGCAGCACACTAGCGTCGGCCACGAACAAGTCCTCTACTTCCCAACTCTCCCCACACTCGTTCACCACCGACTCCTCCTCCTTCGATCCCATCCTGCAACTCCCCATCTGATGCGCCGAGCACACGGTGCTCCCCCCATCCCTCAGCCTCCTCCCCTTTTCCCTCTTTACGAACCTCTCGAACTCATGAGAGCTCGCCCTCTTCACGTTAAGAGATTCCCCTTCCCGGTGGTGCGTCCCGATCTCCTCCGCCCCGGCCGCCGCCAATATCCTTAGCATCTTCTCCACTCCCTTCCTCAAATTCTCCTCGTCGAATTTATCCATTCCGTAGGTAATTCTCACTGTGTCACGGTACTCCCCCACCTCCCCGCCCCCCTTGTCCCTGCTCAGCGCAAAAATGTGCGCCGTCCGCGAAAACTTGCACATCCGCTTCTTAAAGTCCAGGCCGGAGATCCAGGGCATCACCACCGAGAACATGCCCGGGTGCAGCGCCGGCGTCTGTATCACCGCGCCGTATCCGGAACTCTGGAAGTTGCCCACCACCGTCGACATGGCTGTCATTATCCCACCCTCAAAGCTCTTTTTGTTCTGGATCTCAATCGCAACGTCTCTCTCTTGACCATGAGCACCCTCCTTCTCCTTCTCCGGGAAATAGCCCCACGCCATCACCACAGGGTGCAAGTGGAGATTCACGCCGATGTTGGGATTCTTGAGACCGCTTCGTTTGAGCAGGACCGGTGTCCCGAGCGCGCCGCATGCAACCACAGTGATCTTGGATTGTACCACGCCCACCCACCCCGGTGATCCTTTCTGATCAGCCTGACACCGGAATACAACCCCCGTTGCCCTCTTCTTCCCTCGTCCCCGTTTCAAGTTCCTCTCTACCTGCACCTTGAGCACTTTACACCCTGGAAGAATAAATCCGTTGCCGGAGCGGGCGAGGTCCACCAACCATGTCTCCTGCGTTCCCTGCTTCCTCCCGTCCTTGCAACCAAAGCAGCACCAGCCGCAGTAGTGGTCCGGTGGGGCGTTGCGAGGTATATCGTTAAATGGGTAACCCAGCTCTTGGCACCCCTTCCTCAACACCGCATTGTTGAGCCCCTCCACCTCGCACTCTCCTTGCACCCCCATCCGCCGGCACACCGCCTCCAACGCCTCATCGTATGCTTTGCTCCCGAACAGCTCCAATCCGAGGGAGTTGCACCACTCCTTCCTCACATGCTCCGGGGTGCGAATGGAGGCGGCCCAGTTGATCGCCGAGCCCCCTCCCACCGTCGACCCAGCGAGCACCACTACTCCAAGGTCGTCGGTGGCGAGCAGACCGCCCCCTTCGTACATGCGGTCCATGGAGGGGCCTTCGAGCAGGGAGAGGTTGTTCCGGGCGTAGTAGTTGCCCTTGTCCAGGACGAGCACCTTGTACCCGGCCTTGGCGAGGACGCCCGCCACCACCCCGCCCCCGGAGCCGGACCCGACAACTACGACGTCGCAATTGATGGTGAGAAAAGGCATGTTCAACTTGGACGACCACTGGGACGTCGTCTCAATGTTTGATGCAAGTGTAGTAGCAGTACTAGTAGTGAAGCCGGCATTGTGGAGAGATTGGGAGACAGAGTTCCTATTCCAATAGTGCAGATGGAGAAGACAACCCGACAAAGGTCCGTGGTCTCGCTGTTGCATCATAGCTTGTCGCTCCGATCTACCATTTTCGGCCTCGTCGAGCTCCAAATGTTGGCGCAATTGATGTGGTATTATAGACGGTGCAGTTGTGGTCGTCGCATTTCTTCTATCTGGGTCGGGTCCGCAGTAGTCCAACGCCTTCCACGACGGGTTCCACTTAATCTTCTCGTCCACCTGCAAGCAATATTTCATTAGTGCTTGTCCATTAGAATTATACACACAGATAAGTCTTTGCTTCGGCAAAATATTGTTAAGTTCTTTGCTTCTTTACTATCCGTCGTAGGCACCAAAAGTTCCTTTACTATGCTATGAATTAATTTAGATAATCCGGGCTTCCACGTCCTCTTCAATAAATAATACATGCATGTCTGTTATAGTCTTCTTTGCTTCATCTATTATCAGTCGCATAAGCTAGATATCTACTCTTATAAGGCGCAGCTGGACCCGTTGGTTGCGTTGTTTTGTTTTTGGCGTATTGAATCTAAAAATAAAACAAATTAGATATAACCACCTAAAATAATGTTTAGTAAAATGTTAAAAAAATAAAAAATACTACAGTTATTATTAATAGTTCTATACAAAACTACAAAATGTTAGAAAAAAAAAATAAAGAGCCTATTCTTTTTTTTTCCAATTTTTTTCAACGCTTTATCTGTTTCCTGTCCTCATCTTCTTTCAATCACTCATTTGTTTCCTCCTCCCCACTTCTTGTCTACTACCCCCGATCTTCAACCACTGCCACCTTGAAACCCCTCATGACCCCGACCCTTTCTCCTTCGTCTCTTCTCATTCACTAACCCGGCTCCAAAGTGCTCATAGTTATGTATGTGAAGCCTTTATCGAAAAGTTTGAGCATGTATAATCTTTTTTACGGCCAGACATTGCCATTAAAATTTTTTAAAATAACCAAATATTGTTTTATAACCTCTGCCACTTTTTATAATTCTAATAAAATAAATTTATGCTTAAATTTTCTAGAGATTTTATACATAATTTTCTATTGCAATCAAACGAACCATTATATATCAACTCTTTATTAATAAAAATAAAATACGAATAAAAAATAAATCAAATCATTAATTTTACTCGATCTCCTTATATAGTTATAGTTTGTTTTCTTCAAATGGAGTCTATCTCTAAGAAATTAGCTAGATCATTAGAATTTATCTTTTTATTCAATTAAGGTCTATCAATCTATCTACTTAATAATATATAGTAAAGTGGTACCTTTGACCCCACGTCTGTCCAATATTTATTTGATCATTTTTCTTAAATTTAGAGAATTTTAGAAGCAAAGTAATATACACTATTAGATTACAACAACGATTGAAAATATACTATATATAGACTTTCTTAATAAGCAAGGCTAAAATTTTAAAATACAATAATAATTATAGAAAAATTTGGTAAAACAATAAAATACATTTAGTAATAAATGAGTCTCCACATAACAGTAATAAATCTCACAATTTTTTTAATTTTATTTTAAAGTTACGACTAC
Source organism: Piper longum (assembly GCA_032619315.1). NCBI lineage: Eukaryota > Viridiplantae > Streptophyta > Magnoliopsida > Piperales > Piperaceae > Piper > Piper longum. Next base: position 7,744 of record JAVDBV010060171.1, read on the forward strand.
AAAGTTGTAACTTTTTAATTAATTTTTAATTTTTCATTAATTTGTAATTTCTTTAGTCCAAATTTATAATCACTCTTCTTAATTATCTCCAATATTCCATATTTATCTTTATTATCTTATTATTTTAATTATATTTTTATTATTTTATATTTTTAATTTTATTAAAAAAATTAAAATTTTCATATTAATTTCTTTTTTTAAAGTTATATGTAAAGTTATATTTTATTGTTATCTCTGCAACACGCAGTTTACATGCTAGATAATATAATAAAGTAAGGCAGCTTTTTGGAAGATGTTGTTTCTATATTTTTTTCTTGAATTTTTCTTAAATTTTGAGAATTTTAAGAACAAAATCTAATTTGAATGGTTAGATTACATTAATTTTCCATATGAAACTTTAGATATCTATATTTATAATATAAAAATAATAAGTTAACGTAATAAGTAATTAGAAGTTAGAAATTAATTATTATAAATAATATTTATAATTTTAATATTTTATAAGAGAAAAATAATAGTTTATTATTATAATAAAAAAATCACTTACTCATTATTCTTATATAATATAATGTGCCTGCTTATATAATTTACGCTCGCGTGGAAGGAGAACGGGGGAGGGAGGCTCTTAAATCTTGTACAGTGAATTATTTCAGGGTGATCTTACACTTGAGATGGAGTTCGAGTGACAAACATGGCAAATACTAAGAATTTGTGAAGAAAAAAGTTCCTAAATATATGTCAGTTTGATAGTAAATTGGTGGCTTTCGATTCACAAACATGGCAATTGTTAAGAATTTGTGAAGAAAATAGTTTCTAAATATAAGTCAGTTTGATAGTGAATTGAAGAAACAGTCCCACGCCGCACTCCATGCATAAACATGTTATTACGCTTTTAATAACCGGCTCGTCATTAATTTATTTATTCAAATGGAAGAAACAAATCTAGAGCAGTAGAGCTGCCCCTGGGTCCTCCACACCAACCGCGTACTGAAAAGTATAATTTAACATAAATATAGCTTGTACGTTGTGCTATAATTCTAAGTTGTCCATAAAGCGACGTTTCCATCACAAATTCAAAACCCAACCACCAAAGCTAATCTCTTAAGAAGTAAAAAGAAATAAAAAAGCTTAGCATTCAATTAACATATGCTAGGTCTAGTTTTGATACCTGTAAATAAAAGAAGTTGTGTACTGTTGTTCTCGGATGGGTTAAGTTCGACCAATTCAATGGTGATTGAGCAGGTTGAGACTTGAATATCCCTGACAGTTCTTATCCTTTGTCTCCCTTTCGCCCTTGTTTACTTTTACCACATTACTATGGAAAATTTTTCATCACTCCACATAGTTATATTTCTTTTATTACAAAATTCTAATTAGTCAAATTCCATAAACAACTTTCTATTAACAAGAATTTAAATTAAATCAATTTGACTCTCTGAATCGAATAATAATAACTACTAGTACAATAATACTTCATTATCTTTCTTATCCATTCTTATCTTTCTTACCGATTGGTAAATATATTTATTTCCTATTAATTTTTAGTTGTTATATAGAAAAATTAATATACCTGAGTTAATATATAATTCACTATGAATCAATTCGACTCTACATAAGTTTACTTGGATATTACTAGATCTACAGAGGTCCCTGATTAGTTTGGGTGGCGCATATTCTTTTCGGTAATTCGGAAATCCTAGACTAAATTGTCCCTTTTTTTAAGAGCGAGAAAGAGATAGAGCAATTAACTTGTCTGCATGCGTAGGCTAGGCAAGTCATAAATTTACCACAAAAAAGAGAGCTAGCACATCGCAGTTGGGGTAAGTGTAAGGTACGTACCTGAGTGAAGTAAAGGAGGGATGTCATGAACTTCAATCCCTTGAAAAGCATCCTATAGAGAATAAATGAGCTGCAGGATAAGGAGAGAAGGATCTGCTCTCGCTTGAGAGGATCAACTTTGGAAAAGCATTGGAAGAAGGGTAATTTGCTTGAAAGGCTCGCCCATCCGCATATTACAAAAGTGCCATACCAAGTAGACATGAACCACAAAGCCAGTCGCATCATCCACAGAGCTACGTGCTGCAGTCGATCCGACATGAACCCTCCAAGCTTCATACACACCACAACAATCTCAAACTCTATTGATTAGAAATTTATTATCCCTATCTAACCATATTTGCCCATGAAGAACTAGCTAGTTGTGAGTTTCTGCTTGAAGAAGAAAGAGCTTGGGAAGGTTGGGAGGATGAGATCATACGCATGAGGCGGATATGGTTTAAAACATACGCATATGATGTGAAACTAACCGGACTTCATAAGTCATATATGTGCAGTACCATCCCATCGCTTATGTATATGAGTTATATGATAAAGGGCTTGTATATATACCGGCTATATAGGGTCTGACAGATCACTTACACGGTCCGGGATGCCGGCGTCGGATGCAGAAGTGAGGAAGAAGGTTCTCTGGGAAGGATTGGCAGAAGCCGCAGCACAAGTAGAGGGATGGACGGAGGGGATAAAGGTATCACAAACGGCAGTCAGTGATTCCATTTCCCGGGCAGAGAGCCTATTAACGTAGGGGCGCTGCTCTGTCGTGAAAGGAGTCTCACCGATGATCTCTAGAGAAACATCGTCTCTCACTCTACACCCGGTGGCCATGAAAAGTAGAGCTGCTTGGAGCAGACGGTTTCACAAAATTCACAAAATTATATCAAGAAGCTAGGAACTTATAAGTATAATACAGTATATATATACGTACACTGTGAGTATATATAGCAATTGATTGATAGGCAGCGTCATCGAAGGAATCTTTTCTTAGATTGGTAGGTGTTGTTCGCATCGTGCAGACGTATGTATATATAAAAACGCAGGAGAGCAAGTGGTACAAGTTTTGGTTAAAATATTAATTAAGGACAAGAGATGGGGACTAGAGCAAGATAAGCTGTGGAGGGTAAAAGACGGTGAGGAGCCTGAACAGTACGTTCCAAAAATGCTGTCTCAACTACCCGTATTCATGGCATACTGATGAGAAGGCATAGAATTTGCCTCTTGAAAACTGGATTTGTAATATTCGGATCTTGTAGTGCCCGCAAAGTAGGCACAATGCAGACGTGGTGACAGTTAGCCGGAAGTAAATGCTCAACCACCCGTGAGCTTGAGGTTGGGTGATAGATATTGGCTTTTGCATCCAAAACAGGAATTTTGTTCTTAAATCGAATTGTCCTTTAGACACCGTTGTAAATAGTAGTGGGACCGACCGCCCCAACTGATCAATTACCATTTTCAACAAAATAGGTGCTTGCTTTGATGAATTTTAGCATTGCATGCGGCTGGAATCGTTGTTCCAGTTTCCGTTGATTCTATTTATGGATTTTTCCCTTATATAAACTTTGTTACTTTTTATGATATTTATTTTATAAATATTAGATGGTTTAATTACTTGTCAAAATACAAATGCAGTCAAGAAAAAAAAATCACTTGATAGCTAAATTTACAAACTTTGTATGGTTACCAACAAGACTATTCATACTCAGGAAATCCCTTTCTTTACTGTCTACATTTTATTCAAATTTATTCCTCTTGAATTTGATTGGCCTGAAAAAATTATCATTTAAGCATGATTTATGTGGCTAATTTAATTAATTGATCAAAATAAGGTAAATAAAAGTAAAAAATAAATTTAGTGGTGTGCATGACCTTACTCATTTCATATGCCATGCACTCAAGTGCAAGTGTAGATTATGTATAGGCTGTCCGGGCCAGGGGGAAAAGATTTTAGCGATTCCTTTCTTTACCTTCTACGTGTGTATACGTCGACACATATATCATAGAAATGCATGAACATGAGATTTAGGGGTGGGCTCATGCAAATAGGATAACCTACATGAGTCGAAGTTATTAAAGAGGCTAAGTTTTGGATAAAATTGGATAGTCTCTCGTATAAGAACCGTTTGAAGAATTCCCCCCATAGCATAACCTGCTATAGTCACATCACAATAGTAAATGGATAAAAATAACAAGGTAAGATGTGTATTTGACCATCATCCCTCACACCATTGCGGCAAGGTAATTAGGCAGAAAAGGCTATGGTCATCTACACCACTATCTTCCGCCTAATTACACAATCACAAAACATCACATAACACAAATAACAATCACATCACATGTATTCTTCAGGTGAAGAGGTTATTGCCATCAAAGACATCACCTCTCCCATGGTTCTGTCTCTTGCACAAACATCCGTAAGCTCATCCAATTCATTAGTTTCTAGTTCTATTATGCCTGCACATATAATATGGTGTAGTTGTATGTAATGACTCACCCGTTCCGAGTTACAGGCTAAGTGTTATTATACGAAACTAAATGTTTTGTAAATTAATTTTCTTTAATTTTTAATATTCTAACATAAAATACTCGGAATAACCTAAGCCCCATGAACCTAACCAAAATCTCATTTCCATGCAAAGAATAATCTACTAACAGAGCCCTTCAGTTGTTCCGACTCTACCCATCCCTTGATGCTCATACGTGCAGAGGCAATTTCGCGTTAGTAATAAAAAGACTAAGTCATATAATTACAAGGAACAAATTAATATATTCTACATACTAATAATTAAGGGTGTTGCCCCGTGTCGGGAATTTCACATAGTAATTTTTAAGGGTGCTGCCCCGTGTTGACTCCCATATAGTAATTTTTAAGGGTACTGCCCTATGTCGGGACTCCCACATAATAATTTTTAAGGGTACTGCCCCATGTCGGGACTCTCACATAGTAATTTTTTAAGAGTGTTGCCCCGTGTCGGGACTCTCACATAGTAATTTTTTAAAGGTGTTGCCTCGTGTCAGGACACCCACATAATAATTTTTTAAGGGTATACCTCATGTCGTGACTCTCACATAGTAATTTTTAAGGGTACTACCCTGTGTCGGGACTCCTCCATAGTAATTTTTAAGGGTGATGCCCTATGTCGAGACTCCCACACAATAATTTTTAATGGTGTTGCCCGTGTTAGAACTCCCGCATAGTAATTTTTAAGGGTGCTACCCTCTATTGGGACTCCCACATAGTAATTTTTTAAAAGTGCTGCCCCTTTCTTTAAAAAAATCATTTTAGAAAAATCACAATTTGTAATGTTTTTCTTTTCTTGATTTAAGCATTGCCACTCATATGATTAGCTAAAGTGGGGCACACTATCCAATGACATTGTTATCCATATCGTACAGGTATCCTATACCACCTATACTACTTAGATAATACCGCTGATTGCAAAGGCATTCCATATATGTTCATTGGTTTAGGTGTCACGTGCACCTAGTATAACACATAAGTGGCACACCCATCATTACTTCCCATTGAAAACAAAAAAAATTAATTCTATAAAAGAATGATGAATGTTTCTATAATTTTTTTTTACCCTTGAAACAGTGCACTCTTAGACTTTCAACAAGGTAAAAATTGATTTGCATGGTTCCCTGGGAAACACAGCTTTGGTACCACCTGTAACGACCCACCTGTTCCGAGCCATGGACCAAGTGTTATTATACGAAACTAAATATCTCATAAATTAATTTTCTTTTAATTTTTAATAATTTAACATAAAATATTAGCTCGAAATAACCTAAGCCCCATGAATCAAACCAAAATCTAACTGCCATGCAAAGAATAGTCTAATAACAAAGTCATCCAGCTGTTCCGATTCTACCCATCCTTCCATGCTCATACCTATAGAGGCAATTCCATGTTAGTGATAAAAATACTAAGTAATATAATTACAAGAAACAAGTTAATATATTCCACATAGTAATAATTAAAAATTGCGGAGTAATAACAAGTTCCATGTCTGGACTCCCATATAGTAATTTTTAAGGATTCTACCCCATGTCGGGACTCCCACATAGTAATTTTTTAAATGAGCTACCCCGTGTCGGGACACCCACATAATAATTTTTAAGGGTGCTACTCAGTGTCGGGATACCCACATAGTAATTTTTAAGTGTGCTGCCTCATGTCGGGACTCCCAGATAGTAATTTTTAAGGGTGTTGCCCTGTGTCGGAACTCCAACATAGTTATTTTTAATAGTGCTGTCCTGTGTTGGGAGTCCCACATAATAAATTTTTAAGGGTATTGCCCCATGTTGGGACTCCCACATATAAATATATAACATTTTGAGTAATTATATGAACTTGAAATTTTGTTGAGGCCGACGACACACAATCATAATATGAATGAAACTTCTCTAAAATCTTTCCTTTATGAGCCAAATGTGTTCACAAACTATCCCATAGATGTTTCATTTAACATCAATAGAATTCTCCTTTACATAGAAAAATAAGTGTATAATTCAAGAAGTCACTATATTTAATTTTATTTAAAAGAACGTAATCACACATAACTATACCAGCCATTTGTGTGATTACGAAAAGTCAAAAGAACTAAATTATCCATAAATATCATTGTACCGGTACTCTAAAGATTATAATTGATTATTTATGATATTAATTCTTAACAATTAATTTAATGAAATATTATTTATTGTTCATTCTTAAGATTTACAAAACCCTAAATAAAATAACATAATTTTTTTTTGTGGTTTTACAATGTACCTGTGTATCATACATTTAGTTGACTGAGAGGTTTAGGGTGCACTTGTATACAGAACAACTAGAAATCTATTTAGGATAAACAAGAAAGTATACCACAGAATGGCAACTCATAAGCATACGCCTAATTAGGTTTTCATGAACACAATCACATAGTTACATGACATACATGACATAAAAAGAATAATAGGCACATGACATAGTCCAAAATAATAACACATGAACATGGTCATAAAAGATCACAACATTTTCTATGAGTAATGTGATCCCTCCGTTTATGATGGCCATCTCTAATAATGCTCACCTATATAATATAATAAAATATGTTAGTAATCAAGTGATTACTGGTTTCAAGTAACTAATAGAGAAAGTATCAAACTAGTAGATAAATACTAAATATCTATGGGAAAATATTGAATACTACAGTAATTCCTCACGAGGCAGCTATAAATAGAGGCACAACTAAATTGTAAAACCCCATTTTTGGGTCAGGGTTTTACCCGATTTGAGTTTTGCCATATTTGGGTCAATATCGAGTTCGTACGAGCAAGATCGAGCCAAACTAGTTTTAGATTATGAGTATGGGCCCAGATGGTCGTATGAGCATGTTATAGTGGTTGATTATGCTAGACATGCAGATAATAAGATCACGAGTTATCAGTGTATACTCATGGATACAGATATGTTTGTATGTGTTCGATAGGATTTTAGGCCTAGATTTAGGCCGTTGCGGCGTTTAGTATCCGTTTGGGATTTTATGGGTACATCATTTGCATGCATCATAGGAATTTTAGAACACTCGATTTATGCCCATGTGGGCCCAGTTTGATTGAGTTCAGTGTTCGAGGCACATTTAGCCTTCTTACCTCGATTCCCTCCTATAGAGTCAATTTCAGGACTCGAGTCGGTTTCGAGTTCGGACGGTCTCGATCTGAAC
>JAVDBV010060172.1:0-24067 GCA_032619315.1 Piper longum
CTGGCCAGCAGCACCGCCCATGGTAACCACTCCGACCAGCTGGTCTAGCAGCCAGAACCAGCTTCCATGGCGTCCTTGTCTTGGACCACCAAGGCGACCCCAACCTACACCTTCCATGGCGGCTCCAAGTCTGACCAGTAACGCCACCCAAAATGATCCTCTCCTGACCACCCAAGATGACCCTATTCTGACCAGCAAAATCACAGTCCAAGGCGACCCTCTTCTCCCTTCACGACAATCCAATCACCAAGAGAAGAGAAACACCCCATGCATAAGGGCGTTGGTGCAGTAATTTGCAGCCAGGGACGTCATCTACGTTTTTTTTTCCAGTTTATTCCCTTATCTTTGTTGTTGATTTTAGACTTTAGTTTCCATGATTAACAAGTTTATTATCGATTCCGACATGAAAACTTAGAAAAAAAGAGAGGAAAATACCTGAGAAAAAGGAGGAAACCAGCGTATGTGTGAGGAAGAAATATGAAGATGACTTTCTTCCTTTTCTCCTTATATAATGTTATGAAATGACGGCTAGGGTATGTGAAAACATATTTCGCCCATATTTCACTTAATCGGGTAACTGAGTAATCGATATGGTTCAATTAACTCGTTTAAACGGTTAGATGGTATGATCCTCTTGATCGATTAAACAATAATTAGCCGGTTAAAATACTTTTCACTTGCCCGGCTAATTCACACTTAACCGTTAACGATAAATAATTTAAATGGGAAAAAAAAAAATTTTCCCACGTTCAATCCCACCGCGTCAAACGTTATTATTATTATTATATTTGCATGCATCTAATATATGAAAAGGATAAAATTTTTGCTACCCGCTGAAGGTTGGTGATATTCCGGAAAGGTAGGAAAACTTACCACCCTGTATAGTTCGACGTGGGTGTCGATAACCCTGCCAGGCGGCCTCATCACGGCGATAGCTTTTCAATGCGACAAATGTGAGTGTATTTGGAAGGCGAGATGACAACGTTGTCCGCACGGTAGACGTGGGTGGTTTGGAGTCCAAAGGTCCCTCGGATTGGCTCCAAAATATCAAAAGTCAAAACCACTCGTGGTCCCACCACAAATCACAACCTAAACTTACCACGACACGGCACCCGACCACCCCCATCTCTTTCGAGCACCTACACTCTCCCTTGGCTGCTGCTGGGGGGGGGGGGGCGGGGAAGGATCTGTCGCCGGCTGCGGATATCGGTGTTGGTGGGAATGGGGAACTCGTTCGGGTGCTCGGCGACGGGGGAGAGGTTGGTGTCGGCGGCGAGGGATGGCGATCTGATTGAGGCGAAGATGCTGCTCGAATTCAGCCCTTGCCTTGCCCGCTACTCCACCTTCGGCGGCCTCAACTCCCCTCTCCACTTTGCTGCCGCGAAAGGCCATAACGAGGTGGGGGGTATTCATTTTTTCATTTTTTCATTTTTTCATTTTGTCTGGTTTCTTGTTTTTTTCTTTTTTTTGGAAAAAAAAATCTGATTCGGTGCAGATTGTGTCGCTTTTGTTGGAGCATGGGGCCGACGTCAACTCCAGGAATTATTGCGGACAGGTTTGCCATATTTTATTGGATATAAGCTAACCAATATGAGAAGTGAAGGGATTACTTAATAAAAATTCCAATAAATATCAGCGTTTTTTAAATGTGTAGATTAATTTGATCCTTGGAATTTTGGTGCACCTGATTTCAGAAATGACTTGTCTGTTTTTGTTGTTTGAAAAAGAGGATTTTCTGCGATAAACAGTGGAAGAAAGATGGGCATTTTTAAAATGTGTTAAATAAACCAGGCCTTTTGGAATTTTGTGTACATGGTTTTATAAATGATGGGATTATGTAGTAAACGTCTGACAAATGTGTGCATTTTTTTCACGTAGATATATCTGACCTTTTTTTTTTGGTTATCTTGTATGCGTCAGACTGCTCTGATGCATGCCTGCAGGTATGGGCATTGGGAAGTGGTGCAAACCTTGATGCTGTATAGGTGTAATGTAAGCTTTTTGCCCTTTTTTTGGCAGACCTCTTATGTACGCTAGCCTTCTTTCACATAATCATTTCTTCAGCTCCCTATTAAGTTTAGATTGTGATATGACATTGTCTTAAGTTGATAAGTTTACTATTTGTATGTTGGCGATGTAGGTCACTAGGGCAGATTACCTGAGTGGGAGAACAGCTTTGCATTTTGCAGCAGTTAATGGCCATGTGAGATGTATTAGGCTCGTCGTTGCTGACTTCATACCAAGTGTACCTTATGATATTATAGCTTCAAAGCAGAATGGTGAACGAGACACTTCGGTGAAGCAAAAATATGACCATGCGTATGTCCTTATTTTTTGCGCAAATTTGTATATTGACGTGGTTTTTGGTGATGAAAATAGAATGGTAGTGGTGTATTCTTCATACACTGAGTGGGAAAGGAAAACATAGGTTTCAATGTATAATTTGTCTTCCCTAAATATTCTGCTGTAAAGTGTTGAAATGAAACCAACTAATAATGTTCTGGACTCTAAAAGATGAAATCATGGTATACTTTCATTATTGTTTGATGTATGGCCCTTTTGTCGGTATACTGTCAGAGATACTAGTTATTCTTATTGAAATAAATTTTACATTATTTGAATTTAATTTTTTGATGTTCTTTAATGATATGATAGTGGCATTTTTTTGTGCCATGGTACAAACGCCATCATATCGTGTTTGGATGAAGTCATCCACAATTCAACCATCAAACTTTTCATGGAACATTGTTGCAAAATTGAAGTAGCATCCCAAGGTGCACAGATTTGCGTCAGTTGTTCTTGTTTGAGTTGAACTTAATTTTGCTAGGCTTAATTAGAGAAGCTTAGATGAGAGAAGAGACTAGGCTAATTATACCACATGGAAATTCGCCAACTTGATGGCACCCATTGTCAGGGAGCTGGAAGCTTTCATATTCTGGCAGTGTAGTTAGTGGATTTTTAGTGGGTCGTTAATGAATAGTTTAAGATTGGACATGTTTATTTTCATCAGTATCTAGCAAGATTGTAATTTTATTTTGTGGCACACTCAGAGTTACAGGGTGGCTTCCTGATTACTATGGAAATTTAGAAATAAGTTAATGCAATATTTGTGATAAGCCTGAAATAGTGACTTATTATGTATCCTTTTATTACGTTTCTACATTTCTACAGGTGCTATACAAAATTATTTTTCCTGGATTTATAATTTCAGTACTTAATCTTTGTTTTCTTATACTTTTGAGAAGATATTTGGGGTTATATGATGATTTCTTCTTACTGCTGGGTTATACAGCTTTTGTATTGTTTTTGTAGTGCTCTTTCCAAATTTGTGAACAAAGCAGCTGATGGCGGAATAACAGCTCTTCATATGGCTGCGCTGAATGGATACTTTGATTGTGTACAGTTACTACTTGATATTCATGCCAGTGTTTCATCTGTGACGTTTCACTATGGCACTTCTATGGATCTAATAGGTTGGCTTCATGCCTCATATTGCAGGACACATCCTGTTTTTCCTTTCTTTTGTGTGTGTGTGTGCTTTGTTTTAACCAAATCAATATTTGAATTTGAACAGATCTGATGATATGGAGGTGATTGTCTGTAGTTTAGTAACTAATTGATGGCAATAGTTTGTGTAGAGAGAATTACATTAATATTAAAATATGGTATGGATATAATTTTCCTTATTCTTTCTATCATATAGGAGCTGGAAGCACCCCCCTGCATTATGCAGCTTGTGGTGGAAATCTCAAGTGCTGCCAGGTAAATTAATTGAATTTTCAATTGACGTTTCCTTGTAAAACCATGATTTTTTCAAAACCCATTAAACTCACTGATAGAAAATTGTCAATTATTATTATATTAGATGGCTGCACGCAGAACCTTGCTGATGAATAATAATACTAAAAAAGACAAATCCTTTGGTGATAAGAATGCAAGGATTGAATTTTTTGAGCAAGGTTACAGGCATTCAAATATTATTAACATATGATCCTCCTACATTAGGATTTTCGTAGAACAAGGACTTGATAATTGATTCTTCTTCTTCTTTAAGACCAAAATTAGGATTACTGTAGAAACAAAGATCTGACAATTGATTCTTCTTCTTGTTCTTCTTCTTCTATTAAATTATTTAAACTTTATCATATTGCCTTGGCAGATTCTTCTTGCAAGAGGTGCTAGTCGATTGACCTTAAATTGCAATGGGTATGCTTTTTTCTGTTATTTCTCGCTGTAATGTTTGTTTTGGTGGCTAAAATATTTAAAAAGTGATTTTTAAAAATTATTGTTACTATTATTTTATTTTTATGATTCAGGTGGCTTCCATATGATGTTGCACGCATATGGGGACGGCACTGGCTTGAGCCATGGTTAGCTCCAAATTCTGACTTGAGCTTACCAGCATTTGCCCCATCCAAATTTGTCTCCTTGCCTTTGTTGAGTGTTCTTGATATAGCAAGGTGATTTTCTCATCCATGTACTCCCTGGCTGAATTTTTTACTCATTTTAGAAAACCCTTCATGTGTATCTTTCTTAGGGCCTTTAACTAGGATTTAGATAGCACGGTGTTTTTCCTTTTATTCTATCTTTATCAAATGAAAAGTAATACAAAAATGCATAGTCAGTTTCTGCTTGCATAATTACACTTTCATTTTTCATTAGCTAACAGGTTTTTCTTGTTTGAAATGAATGTTCTCAAACCAGCAAATAAATAATAGCCAATTGCCAGTTCTTTTCAATTTTTTTGGCTTAAAAGCATTTTATGCTGAGGCTAAGAGCCCTTATGAGAAATGAGATAAGAAGTAAGTAACTGAATGCAGTAGACGTTAAAGTAAGTGATAAATAATTTCTTTTCCTAAGAGCATGAGCCTTAAGACAAAGTAGTTAAGCCAACTAAATTTAATAGATATGATTTTTTATGTAAGTTATCTGACAAAAAAATGTAACGAAGGAAAAGAAATATCTCTAGTTGTTGAAAATTTGGAGGCGTTTGGTATTTCTTAAATGGTATAGTTGCCCACGATGAGACACAATGATGTGTGTAAGTGCGAGAGAAGAATTATTCTTGTATGTTATATTGGATCCAATTAGTAATTTGTAGGCTATTGATTTAGTAGGATGTTTGTTGGTTGATTTTGATGCATGAACATAATAAGATTTTGATGTGGAGTATCAGAGGGAGAGGTCTAAACCTCTTCAATGAATGATGAGGGACTTGTAGAATTAGTCATTTTATATCTTATAGTCTTTTCTTCAGGTTGTGTCTTTAACTAAGTTGAAGATGGAAAGGATGAATTGAATGGATAGCTGTTTGGTTATAATATTATGTACATTTCTAGATATGCTATATGCTTTAATTTTTACTAGTTCATGTGGAAACAGCTGATGCAGAAAAAGTGCTTCTGTTTGATGATCATAGCTGTTGCAGCCAATAGCAAATAATACAGTTGTTGGCTTGATTGTCCCTATTATATCTCTAATTGGCAATCTATTTTGGGAATATTGTCACCTTGATTTTATTGAATTATAAATATGTGCAGAGAGTATGGATTGCAGTCTACAGCTGCTTCTGCTGATGATAGTGATATTTGTGCTGTTTGTTTGGAGAGAGGCTGTTCAGTAGCTGCTGAGGGTTTGTTCCTATGCTCATTGTTAATTCCTAATTAAGATTTTTTTTCAGTTTTTGTGTCTGAAAAATGCTCTTTCCTAATTTTCATCTTTACAAATGCGTGCCATTCATGTTCTTTTGAAGTGAAAATAAACTTAAATTAAAAGTCATAATAGAGGCTATATTCTGCAATCAAACATTTGCTTTTGTGAATGAAGTCTTTATTACTGAACGTGAAGTGTTGTTTATGTTCTTTGACGATAAATAATGATCTATGCAATCTCATTAGATGAGACTCGGATGCAAGGGTTGTATTTAACGTTGATTAATTTTCTTTGGGGAATAAAACCTGCCTGTAATTAATGGTTTTAACTCTGAGCTGTTTATGTTCGTGACGAGCATGTGTAGATATTTCTTTCTGGCTAAAAAACTTGGTGAATCATCAAACAATTGGCATGATTTGATTTCAGAATGTTGAATATGAGGGTAATTGTTGTCTAATTATTTTATATGGACATCCTATGTCATCTTACAGTGGTATTCTTTATTTGAAGAGCAAAGATGACTGGTATATTCTCTTCATATCAGCCACTGACTTGTAGGATGAAATGTAAATTATACATTACCTTTCAATTTTCTAGGTTGTTTGCATGAGCTATGCACAAGTTGTGCCCTTTATCTTTGCTCAACAAGTAACATTACATCAGAAACTGTGGGGCCTCCTGGATCAATTCCGTGCCCTCTGTGTCGCCATGGCATTGTTTCCTTTGTTAAATTAGGTTGCTCCCGAGCTAAGGAGTTCAAGCTTGCACGGCCTCGTAGTCTTTGCACGCCTTGTATGCTTCATACATGTGAGCCAGACACGCCCCCACCAGCATGTCGTTCCGACTTGCGAAAGAATCGAGTAGCTTCAGTCACCCCAGAATTGTTGTGCCCACTTTCTTGTGCCCCATTCCCATCTGTCAGCATACCTTCCTGTACGTGCAATGAGGACCCCTGTCAGGCACTAGAGTCTTCTGAAGAAGGGAGACAAGATCGACCTAGTACACCCCATGGATCAGGGAACAGTTCAGAAGAACAGGACAGCAAACTCAATGATCCGAGACTTGAGAAAACAAGTTGCTCAATTATGTTTTGGGGCAGAAGAAGTTGCCATAGAGAACATCAATGCAACTCAGAAATTAACGCTTGATGCGTTACAGTTCATTGTGATAGAAATTTTTTTAGACGGTTTGATGGTGTACAAACCAACCTTGGTTTTGGTCCTTGGATGCTTTTACTTTTGGAATGTTTTCTGGCTGACCGGTGCACCTAATTTAGAGTGCCAAACTTTTTTCAGAAGAGGAAGTGGGGCTTGTGATATGGTGTATTCAAACTTTTTTGGACCGTGTCTTTAATCAAATTTATTGTAATTATTTTCAAGCATCTTTTGCTGAGATTCAAGAGTGGGGTCTTTTTTTAAATCCTGCAATCCGATATCCCAAGTAAATGTGAGTGGATAAATTTTACCATCAAAACACAATGATATTCCAACATGTTTGAACTTGACCATGTCAGATGTTAAGGCTGTGCGTTTGCAGTCTAATTCTTCAGATAGATTCTCACTAAAATAATGAAACCATCATTAAATAACTAGATAAAATTATTTTTAAAATAGACCATCATTAAATAACTACATGAAGAGGTAGGTTGTAATAATTTAGGGTTATTCAATTTTTCTAATATTTTGATTTCTTAAATATCTTAAAACAATTTTGGACTCCCTTTATATTAATATATATATATATATATATATATATATAAGAATAGATAATTGCCTAGCAAAAATACTTCATGCACAATTTCTTATCAAGGGTTTTTTTTACTCATTAAGAAATGTAATATATTATAACAAACAAATTGATCATAGGACTCAAAGGGCAAAAATAAAAATGATCAATACATCATAAAAATTTACAGGATGAATGAACTCTAAGCATACAAACTTCATTAGCATACTCTCTTCTAAAATAATTCTCAGTATAAAAGTAAAACAACTTAGGAAAGTATTCATCATGAGTAGCTAGCATTGTTAACTCATACCCACGAAGTGCATGTTAAAATTCTGTTAGCAATCTAACAAAGGAGAAATATAAATAAATCTTTCGTGGCTTGCTAAGCATTCAGAAAAATATATTTATGGAACGGTCACAGTAATTGAGGAAGCAGAGAGTTGATTAAATTTTTAGCTTTGAAGAGCAAAACCTTGCAGTAGATTTACTAGCAAGATGATAGGTTCTCAACTGGACCTTTCCTTGCATGATTGGGACAGCTTTTGACCTATCTAATTGGACATACAGATGAAAATAACCTAACCAGGATCAGCAATTAAAAACTGCTATGACGAAAATGATGGCCTGTGATTCAAATTTGGTAACTAGGGATATAGACTATAGACTCCATCGACGAAGTCAATAAACCTTATGATCTCAAGCTTTTAAGGCTAGTAAGAGAGAACCCAATAAAGAAGCAGCAAGAAGAAGAGCGCAGTTACAGCAAAGAGCAGAAATTTTATTCAACGTAATAATAATCCCGCCGTAATACATGACGACCGCCTAATAAATATCCTAACTTGATTAAAACACAAGATAATGATTAATTTACCCTTCCTAAGTCCGTCTACAGTAACTAAAATATATAATGACGAAAAAAGATGACCAAAAGACCCGGGTTAATAATACACAAACAGGGAATAAAATAAAATGAAGGAAAACTCATATTATGAAACTTTTAATGTTTTTTTGATATAACTAAAAAACTATTAAAATTAAAATATTCTCCTTCGGCAGTCATCCTTGATTGAAAAGAAGTCATCCTCAAGTTCTAAAAGAGCTCAATCTTTAAATCTATTGAACAAAGATTATGAGAAGTCCTTTCATCACACAATAACGAGTTGAAATATGCATCATCAATCCTCTCTTTTGAAAACAAACTTTTCCTCGAGTTTGTAGCTTTATGTTTTGGCTAACGGTAAACTCACATTTAAGAGATAAAATATTTATCCAATCAATCTAATAATGTTGAATCTAAATTTGAAAAATCAACTTTTATATTAGAAACTTTGAGTAATCATTAATAACATCTAAATAAGATGGATCCTTGTAATGCTTTTTAACCATCAAATCATGTTTATATATGTAACAACCTGCCCAAACCAATCAGGGGTTACTTAAAAATATAAATGATATAAAAATAAAATTCAAGTACATGGATCGTAATATTGCAAATAATTCTATAAATTTATTAATCATCAATCATAAAAATTAATCATGTTATGATAGCATGCGACAATACATCAAATAAATTAACTATGCCCACAGCCTCCGACCGTATCGCATAATTATATTTATAACACAAGAGAACAAAAGGAAGTCTAATTTATTATCAATTTACCAAACTTAGGTTGGTAAAAAAACCACCAATTATACTCTTAATCCTCTGTTCGAAGCTGCTCACCTGTGGTCATAGAACTGCTTTAGTGATAAAACTACTAAGCCGCATAATTAAATAAAACGAGTCAATATAATCTCAATCAATATTTCATGAGACTTTTAGTAGTTATGAGCCTATGCCGAGCTCTAATTATACTGAGAGGGGTAGCCACCCAATCCAGTTACCATTCCATGCATGCGCACACTTGCTACGTGGTTAATTGTCATTGACTCACCTTCTAGGTATCACAAATGCATAATGAGTTGTCTTGGGCTACTTCTCCTTGTCGCCCCTTTTAGCCTGAGGGCAAGTATTTTATCTTTCTAGTAAATTCTAAAAGTGTAGCCCGTGTCGAACTGAGTCAATTCATTGACTCCGATTGCACTCGGTGCATAGTGGTCGAATTTAGGCTCAAGCTAACTAGGGCAGTCAAAAGGTAAAATACAATATTTTAAATAATTATACGGACCTGGATAGTTTGCAAGTGAACTCGCAACCGTGACTGACGCTCCTAATCTGAACGAGAAAATAAAATTATACATAAGTATAATTTTATTCGAGTAGGAATGCATGCAACTAAATGACTTAAATATATTTTTATTAACCCTTGACAACATAAAGGGTATAGCATTTAACAATATTAAATATTAAGTTCTCAACCTTTACAACAAGTCTAGCTTGGTAATTAATTATTTATGTGACGTAATCATTTAAGTCACACTTTACATTTTTAATTAATTATTTAAATCACAATTCACACTTAACTAATGATAAATAATTATTAACTTATAACTAAGTATTTGATTACTATTATTAGTATATATTCCTTTGAAACGATAATTACTTAAACAATGATCTTGACGATTTAACTTACGATTTTAATCTTTAATTACTATCATTATTAATAGCAATTTAGTTAGTACTAGATACTTAATTTATTAAATAAAAGCTTGGGTATACCTATAATAATTTATTTAACTTTTTATTAGTTTTGAATATTTAACTGGCAATTAATTAAATCGTTCTATTAAATTATTTAAAATGATTTGTATTATCCTAATTCAATGATGCTACTAATTTAAATTATTTTAAAATTTTTAACTAAATAAAGACTCGAACTTATTTATTTTCCCTAAACTATTTAGGTTCAACGCTTGTGATCAGTGCACTATTATAGTTTAATAACCCATTTTTTCTACCTTATTAACTCGTTATTAAAATAATCAATTTTATCTACCTAGTATTAAATTTAATATGGTAAAGGGGAAATCTTTATTTAATTAATTACTTATAACTATTCAATTTAAATTAATAATTTATAGTACACCAATTAATTATTAATAGTTTATCATTACCATAATTTTATTATTCATGGCGATTTTGTACAATAGTTAATTAGCTTGGCAACCGTAACCCATAATCATTAGAATAATAATAAGAAAATGAGTTATGTTATCATGCTTTTCATTTGGTTATTTAGTTACTTAAGCAGATATAAGCTTTGCCATTTCTAATTCCATGTCAAGCCTTTGGTTTTTTTTTAACGAATTTATTACAGGTTAGGATTATTCTTAACTTGAGCCGATGTAGAGTCAAGATTTATTTATGAGTTTGCCACGGGAGTGATTTTTCTTCCCTGCCAACCATTCTCTTCTCCAAACCCTAGTCGCCCACCATCCATGTTGTCGCCGCCACCGCCGATTGCCTTCGGCCGCCGTCGATCTGCGCCACCCAACCCTGCTGTGTCGTCACAGTGTCACCTGACAACCTTTGCTGCCTTCCAGCCATCGCAATGTGGGCATTGCCATACCTAGCGACTTGCTTGCGTCATCGTTTCCGCCACCGACGAGCATCGCCACCACGATCGGGTGGTCGCCTCTACACCCTCGACCCTCTAGGGACCTTCCCTTATAAAATCTGTGATTAGAATCATGGTTTTATAGTCATTAGCCGATCAGTTCAGACGTCGAACCGAGTTGAGTACATTTCAGAACACGTGCACTGAGCCGATGTCGTTCACGTGTATGAGCTGTGAGGGGCCATGTGTACCCAAATATGTGATGATAAAATCATGAATGAGCAGAGAATGAGTTATCAGAATATATGAGAGTATACAGTCGATGATTTTAGATTTCTTTATTTTGTGACCGTAGATATAGTTTTAGGTCATTAACGCGTTAGGACGCGTTACGGGTAGTTTGGGTGGGCTATTAGTTATAGTGCATGTCATTTGGATGTTGTGGTGTTTGTTTTGATTTACGGGATTTTTCCCGATTTTTCTAGATTTTTTAGGATTTATTACGCATTAGTTATTATTCTTGACTCGAGACAGAGTCGAGTCAAGTTTTATTTACGAGTTCGCCATCCAACCTTTTCTTTTCCCTCCCGACATTTTTCTCCTTCCAAACCCTAGCCACCTCCTCCCCATGCACCGCTACCGCCCAGCGCCGCCCGGACGCCGACAGACGCCGCCCAGCCCCAGCGAAGCGACGCCGTGCCGCTCGACCGGCCCCAGCCACTGTCCGGCCGCCACGCCATGGTCGTGTCGGCAATCGTCACTGCCGCGATCGACTGGTAGCCACGACCTCCTCGACCCCCTAGCGACCTTCCCCGACCAGAGCGCCGCTGATCGCCGCCCTAGTCGGCCGGATCTAGTCACCCCCGCGGCTGCCCCTGTTTTTGGGATTTTTCGGAGATCCACCGCCTCTGTCGGCTGCATAGAAACCACAAACACGTCGGGCTTGCCGAGGTGGTTTTGATGGTACCCTATACTGCCCCGATCCGACCAGTAGACGCCACTGGCGATTGTCGCCGGAAAGCCGCCGGAGAGTTGCCGGAAAATCATGGAAATTCGTTGGCAAACCGCCGGAATTTGATGGAAAACCGGAATTGTTAGAATTCGTTGGAATTCACTAGACCTTTCGCGGAGTTCATCCAGATGAACCCGATCAAGCTTCGGACGCCATCGTACGCCGAATTTGAGGTTCAGGACACACACACGGGGAAACCCTAACCATCGCCGATTGCCGACGACGCGAGGTATAACTACCTCTAATTGAATATTTAGAGTT
This sequence comes from Piper longum, assembly GCA_032619315.1. Taxonomy (NCBI): domain Eukaryota; kingdom Viridiplantae; phylum Streptophyta; class Magnoliopsida; order Piperales; family Piperaceae; genus Piper; species Piper longum. Next base: position 12,151 of record JAVDBV010060172.1, read on the forward strand.
GGTGATTGTTAGTGTAGCATGCTAGGATTCATTAATTGATGTGATTAATGCATAATTACTGATGAGATGATAAGTGACAAGGATTTGACGAATTGTGAATGGATATTAAGTGATCTAACGAAGTAAATTTAGTTGAGCATGATAAGTGATTATGATGTAATTTAGAAAATTAAGATAAAATTGATATGAATAGGATGACTTAGAATTATTTATATTAATAATTATTGTGTTGTTGATTGATTCTGATTATATTGTGAGTGTGATAATTAGGACTAGTTTGATGCATCATTCATTTATCGGGCGTTAGTATTTAGCTCTGATGTGTAGGTACAGAGTAGGAGCTCGCCGCATAGGCATGATGCCACGCTTGGAGCTTCTACTTGGTCCGTTTAGGACTCGTCTTTGTTTTACGCTCTATTCCATCACATGTTTGGTTTTCTACTTGCCAACGAGTAAAGTGGAGTTCTATTGGATCCCATTTAACTCGGGTCATTTAGCCAAACAGTTTTCCGAGATTAATAACCCTCGACGATGAGATCCCTCGAGTATGTTTTCAAAAACAAAATCCACCGCAAGTTTCCTTCGGGCCTAATATATTAAATTCCATACCCATACCTATATAAATGTATAGTTTTCGTGTTTTCAGTGAGAGATGGAAAGAGGGAGGCGGCCATGACTTCAGATAAGGCATGTGTTCATCTTCAGGTTGATGTTGGGGAGAACCCACTTCATCCAGAAGGATCCTGCTAACTCCACGTTTGAGTTCCTCACACCTGGAGAATGTGGAGGTTTACGGGTACTGTTTAGTACAGCGCATGTCTGGACTTGTGGTTCAAAGGGTACTAAAGGCGACTACTTGAGAGTACTCGGCCTTCGGCTCAAGGCCAGGAGTAATATTGAGGACGTAGAGGGCTGAGATGAATGAGAATGAGATTTGATGCAGGACGTAATAGGTGAGATGGCCAAGGAAAGAGAATGAGATGGATAGGGGATGCTGCCGCTCGAGAGCGACGGCTCCCATTTGTGCCCTTGTGAGAGTTCTTGAGGAAGTATATGATGTTTTTATTCAACAGGAGGGTTAGCTCTCATGTGCCAGTTTGATATTAGTTATTTTCCGGACTGGTAACACTCGTTACTGATGTGTTTTTTTACTATATGTAGGTGATGAGTGTGAGATGGATGTGCCAGTTTGGACGGAGGAGCAGCGAGGTCTCTTGCACACACATGTTTACTGATTGAATGTTTGATATTGTGTTTATGATTTATTTACGTTGAAATTGACTTGAGAAAATATTAAGAGATGATAATTTGCTGATGATTGAATGAAATGACTCAATGGCATGACATGGATTGTGGAAAGAATGCACGGGTGGGCTGAGACCCAAGCTTGAGATAGTAGATTACATTTTATGAATGAAATTATTGATATGTCCATATCTAGTTGTATATATTGTTTGACAGGGTAGCCCCTAATTGCACTTTTAGGGGAGGTCCTGTCCTTTTTTATTTAGAATTCTTTTATTTTATTTTATTACAACTGTGTTGATGTGTAAATTTGTTGTATGTCATCCATGTAGTGGCATGTCAGGATTTTTGTACATTCATCCATACATATAGAAAATCGCATCTTCATCTTAAGACGCCGAGAGTAGATCCGGGTTGGCTTAACCGAATCTAGTAGATTATCGAATGGTTCGGTCGCCGGTAGCATTTCCGGGTAAGTTCACGGGTGAGCTGAATCGGGGTGTTACATTCCCGACCAGATCGGAGTCCATCGCCACCTAGGACAGCTGGATCTCTTCAGCCCGCCGTTTCCATAGTTTCTGCCATTTGCTACCCCAGGCTGGCATCCATACAGGCAAAATCGGCCATAAACTGGTTGACAAAGGGAGGGGTCTTCCTCTGCCGTCAGAACATTCGCCGCCTTGATTCCCGGCGAGGTGGTTGTCAGCAGTGGACTGTGCTGGCGGCAGGACTATGTCCTCTTGGCTTGAATCAAAACTGCTGTAATGGAGCTCGGATGGAGCTTGCCATGTAATTTAGTTTGGTTTTTTTGTTGATTTAAAACTTTAAGTTCCGATAATTATCAAAACTTATTATCAATTAAGATTAATGTAATTTTAATAAGAATTCATAACATTATAATCAAATATTATTTAAATAGATCAAGATATCCACCAACAAACAACAAAATCAATGAACAGTGACAGCTAAAAATGAACTCTACGTGCATGCACATGGAAAAAAGAAAAAGAAAGGAAGATAGAGAGGATACCAAAACAAGGAGGAAGATGGCTCTGGTAAGGAAGAGGAGAAGAAGATGAGAAGCAGACGGCTAGGGTGGGCAGGACGCCCATCACGATGATTTAACCGGATAGGGATACTACCCAACTCCCTTAAAATCTCCCGGTGTAGCAAATAAATTCTCCAACATTCTATCCCTCCCAGACCGAATCAAAGATTTTTAAACAGCGTAATTTTTTTTTTTACAATCTTTACAAACTCCCCAACTTAGAAACTTTTCGTCCGCAAAATATTATAATGATAATAGGACAATCATAATTTATTATTTCTTTGATATCGGTAGGGGTAGACCAATTCATTAACCAATGGTATAGTTATCGTCAAACTATACCATTTATTCATTTATTCATTTATCCATAAAATTTATTCATTTATTTTATTCAAACTATAATTTGTGAATCGCATCGAACCTCGATGTGCTAAAATTTATTCATTTATTCACATCTCATTCATCCAATCGTGCCACCACAATTAAAAGAATATTATGCCACGAAAAGGCTAGGGTATTTCCTTGTCATTTTTTATCCAGCCTCCCATGTAGCTTCCTCTGACCCTTGATTTTTCCACAATACTTTTACCAAAGGAATTTCCTTGTTCCTGAGCGTCTTTATTTCTCTTGCTAGAATCCAAATCGGCTTTTCCTGTTAAATTTGATTGTAGCTCTAAGTCTTCAAAATTTGAGATTATATGATCCTCATCTCTTACATATTTCTTTACCATTGACATGTGGAAAACATTGTGTACTCCAACTAGGCTTGGTGACAATACTAATCTATATGCACGAGTTCCAACTTGATCCAAGATTTGACATGGTCCTATGAATATTGGCTTCAACTTCCCTCATGTTTTAAATTTGATTACCCCCTTCGTAGGAGATGTCTTTAGGTAGACGAGCTCCCCAACTTGCAATTCTCTAGGTCCCTCCTTTGAGTATCAGGATAACTCTTCTGTCGATTCTGAGCTGCCTTAAGCTTTTGCTGAATGAGTTTCACCTTTTCAATTGTTTCACTCACCATCTCTGGCCTGACTATAGCTGCTTTGGTAGATAGCACGATGGAAACTTGCAGGCCCTACCGTATAAGGCTTCCAAGGGTGCCATTCCTATACTTGCTTGGTAAGAGTTATTGTAGGTGAATTCAGCCAAGGCTAAGTGTTTCTCCCAGCCACCTCCCCAGTCAAGGATGCAAGCTCTCAACAAATCTTCCAAAGTTTGAATAGTCCTCTCACTTTGACCATTAGTTTGGGGATGATATGCTATACTTAGCTTGATTTGGGTCCCCATGGCTTTTTGGAAGGCTTCCAAAAAATGTGAGGTGAATAGGGGATCTCAATCAGAGACTATCTCCTTTGGAATCCCATGCAGCTTGACAATATTATTGACATACAGTCCTGCTAGGTATTTCATCGTCCTCATGGATTTTGTGGGGATGAAGTGAGTTGCCTTAGTCAGGCGGTCTACAATCACCCATATGGAGTCATGCTTCTTTAGAGTCCATGGGAGTTTTGCAATAAAATCGCAAGTGACACACTCCCATTTCTAGGTAGGTATTTATAAAGGTTGCAATAGTCCATCGGGCACTTGATGTTGGGCTTTGATCAATTGGCAAGTCTGGCACTTAGAGACAAAATCCACAACTTCCTTTTTCATTCCAATCCATCAGTAGGTTCACTTTAAATCTTGATACATTTTAGTAACTCCAGGGTGTATTGAGAACTTTGAACAATGAGCTTCCTCCAGAATATTCTACCTCAGTGCATCATCCTTGGGTACACACAACCTCCCTCTAAATCTAATCACACTATTTGAATCAGCTTCAATGTCAGAAGTCTTGCCCAACATTTCATTTAGCTCCTCATCATCCATTTGTGCTAGCTTTTAACACGAACAACCAAGTCATTGGAAATAACCAGATTTGCCAGTAACCCTGTTAGATGCTTCACAAAGTTGATAGCCACCACTTCTGCTGACGTAACCCAAAGTCTAGCTAGTTGTTGACCCTTGTCCACCTTGCCCTATTGACTCAACGCGTCAGCTATAACGTTCGCTTTCCCAGGGTGGTATAAGATTTGGAAGTCGTAGTCCATCAAATATTCTATCCATTGCCTCTGTCGAAGGTTAAGGACATTCTGGGTGAAGATATACTTCAAACTCTGGTGGTTAGTGAAGACTTAAAACTTGGCTCCATATAAGTAGTGTCTCCAAATCTTCAAGGCAAAAATAACTGCTACCAATTCCAAGTCATGGGTTGCATAATTTTGTTCGTGAATCTTCAATTGACGAGAGACATAGATCACCACTTTACCTACTTGCATAAGGATGCATCTTAAACCTAACAGAGTCGCATCACTGAAGACTACGAATCCTTCATTACCATTTGTCACGGTCAAGACTGGTGCAGTAGTTATACTCTTCTTAATAGATTGGAAACTCTCCTCACACTTGCTACTCCATTCGAACTTGACTCCCTTCCTTGTGAGCTTGGTCATTGGCGATGCTACCAAAGAAAGTCTTTAATGAATTTCCTGTAGTAGCCTGCTAAACCAAGAAAACTCTGGATGTCGGTGACTAACTTGGGTTGTGGCCACTAAGTGACTACTTTTACTTTCGATGGATCCACTGCAACTCTGGCCTTTAAGATAATATGACCGAGGAAGTTTACCTCCTTCAATCATAAGTCACACTTTGAGAGCTTGGAGAATAGTTGACTCTCCCTCAGAACTTGAAGAGTAATGGACAATTATTTCACATGATCCTCCTCATTATTCGAATAGACCAGAATGTCGTCCACAAAAACGATAATGAACTTGTCCAAGTATGCATGGAATACTATGTTCATGAGTGACATAAAGGCCGCTGGTGCATTTATTAGACCAAACGACATAACTAGAAACTCATAATGTCCATACCGAGTTCAGAAAGCTATTTTCTTTATATCCGACTCATTTACTCGCAACTGGTGATAACCAGACAGCAAATCTATTTTAGAAAATACTCCAGCTATTTTTAGCTAATCAAATAAGTCATTAATCCTCGGTAAGGGGTACCAATTCTTGACTGTCACTTGATTGAGTTGGTGATAGTCAATACTCAGCTGAAGTGATCCATCCTTCTTCTTCACGAAAAGAACGGGGGCTCCCCAGGGTGAAGTACTTGGCCGGACGAAACCTGCCTGCAACAACTCTTCTAGTTGTCTCTTTAACTCTTTGAGTTTAGCTGGAGCCATGCAGTATGGTGCTTTAGAAATTGATGTTACTCCAGGTGCTAGGTCAATGGTGAACTCCACTAGCCGCTTAGGAGGTAACCCTCGAAGTTCATTTGGGAATACATCGGAAAACTCTGCTACCACTGAAATCATGGACAACTCTTTGGGTTTGGACTCAGACTCAACTAAGTTAGTTAAAAAGGTTTTACAACTGTCACCAAACAACTTGACTGCTTCACCGATCGACACGATACAAGAAGATGGATCAAGCAATGACCCTTGGAAAATGACCCCCTATCTTACAATTACAAGATTTTGTCACTACTACTCTCTTCCCAATCAAGAAAAACCTGGTGTATAGACAACTAGTCCATTCCCAATAATACATCATACCTTTTACCCTAGACATGATAAAGTTCCACACGTAGGGTTTCCCTTGTATATCTAAGGATAGGTTAGTCACTCCCAATGTTGTGACTTTACCTTTCTTTTGCCGTATCCCATTGCAGTAGTGACTCTATAGAACTTGGATAATGGGGATGCTTGGAGTCCTGAACTCTTAACTAATCGGGATGAAATAAATGAATGTGTACAGCCCGAATCAAATAAAACATCCACAATAACTCCTTGGATTAGAATTTTACCTCAAACAGTGTGATCATCCTCCTCACATCCTTGACTTTGACCGCATAGAGCTTCGCCTTCCCCTTGTTTGCCGGTTGTGCAGGTGTTGGGTGGTGAATAGGAGCTGGTGCCTTTCCTTTCTCAGGCTGCTCCTATTGTTGCTTTGGAGGCTGACGACACTCCTTCTACACGTGTCCCGTCCTTCTGCAGTTATAGCACCAACGGGGCTCCCTGCATTTCCCTGAATGCATCTTGTTGCAATTATGACATCGTCTACACGAAATATCCTCAAACTTCCTTTTGAGCTTCCCATCTTTGTTCCCTGAGTAGTTCTACTACTGGTCTACTACTGGTGTCCTACTGACTTGTTTTGGTTACTAACAAGGATGGCATTTTTGTGATGCGAAGTAACCTTCCCCTGCTTCTGTGCATGGTCATACTCGAACACCAACTCCTAAGTAATGGCTACGTCGATCACCTCGGTTATCATACTCCTTGGCGCCGTAGAAATCTTACCCCTCAATTCTGACTTCAATCCCCAAAAGAATTTGTCAGCTCTAGCCTTATCAGTTGCCAGAATCTCAGGTGCAAAATGCTCAAGCTGTAAAAATTTCTTAGCATATTCCTGAATTGAATCCTCCCCCTGAGCCAGGTTGGCAAACTCCAGAGCTTTCTTTTGGACAACGGGCTCTAGAAAATATTGTCCATTGAAAGTTGCCACAAATTCCACCCACGAAATGGATGAAATCTCATGTCGATGGAATATGGTTTTCTCCATGGATTTCCACCAGTAAGATGCTTCCTCCTGAAGCATGCATGTTCCCAACCTCACTTGATGGCGGTGGGGCATAGATAGAGCCCTAAAAGATTTTTCGGTAATGTCTATCTAGCTCTCCGCCTTCATTCAATTAGTCCCTCCAACAAATACTTCAGCTCCATTCTTCCTAAACTTTTCTACGGTATAGTGATCACCATCATCAACAACTAGTGGCAATACTTGTCGTACTACCGGTGGCACCGGGTTTGGAGCTCCCCTCGTTCGCCCGAGTCCACTAACCCTGCCCGCCCTTGGGCACTCCCCTGACCACTGTCTAGGGTGATGCTAGGACCCGCTGCTAAGTTTGAGGCTCCATTCCCTGCTACCACTCTTGGTAATTGCTGAACAATATTCTGAACAACAGAGTTAGTATTTGCTGAAGCCTGTGCCAGTCCTTGTATGGTCGTCAAGATCTGGGCCAATACATTTTTTGTGTTCAGACTTGATTGAGTAGACTGGCTTGACTGTCTACGTGTGCCTACCATCTGAAACGTCAAAATTTTCTGCGTTATGGTCCATTAATATGTTTTTTTTCCAGTTATGACTTAGGTTTATTAGCGAATAAATTCATAATTAATAAAACAAAACATTGGGAAGAGATAAATAATAGAATTTTCAATAAGGTACTTGAGTCATAAATTGTGACCTAGTGGGAAATCGTGCTCTAATACCACTTGTAATGACCCGCACTAACCGGCTAGGGTTATTCAAAAATATAAATGATGTAAAAATAAAAATCAAGCACATGGATCGTAACATGGCAAATAATTCTAGAAATTTATTAATCACAAAAATAAATCATGTTATGATAGCATACGACAATACATCAAATAAATTAACTACGTGAGCACAAAGTCCCATAGCCTCCGATCGTTTCGCATAGTCACATTTATAACACAAGATAATAAAAGGAAGTCCAATTTATTATCAATTCACCAAACCTAGGTTGGTAAAAGAACCACCAACCACACTCTTAACCCTCTTTCCGAAGCTGCTCACCTATGGTCATAGGATAAAACCACTAAGCCGCATAATTAAATAAAACAAGTCAATACAATCCCTATCGTTATTTTATGATACTTTTAGTAGTTATGAGCCTAACCCGAGCTCTAATTATGCCAGGAAGGGTGGCCACCCCATCCAGCTGCCATCCCATACATGCGCACACACGCTACGTGGCCCACGACCTGTAGTTACCGATAATTGTCATTAACTCACCCTCTTAGTATCACAAGTGCACAATGAGTTGTCTTGCGTCACTGCGCCCTGTCACCCCTTTGGGCCTGGGGGCATGTATTTTTTCTTTCTAGTAAATCTTAAAAGTGTGGCCCCGTGTCGGACTGAGTAAATTCCTTTACCCTAGTTGCACTCGGTGAATGGTGGTCGAATCTCGACTCATGTCGACCAAGGCTGCCAAAAGGTAAAATACAACATTTTAAATAATTATACAGAACTGGATAGTTTGCAAGTGAACTCGCAACTGTGACCGACGATCCTAATCTGAACGAGAAAATAAAATTATACATAAGTATAATTTTATTCGAGTAGGAATGCATACAACTAAATGACTTAAATATATTCTTGTTAACCCTTGACAACATAAAGGATATAGCATTCAACAATATTTAATATTAAGTTCTCAACCTTAACAACAAGTTTAGCTAAGTAATTAATTATTTATGTGACGTAATCATTTAAGTCATACTTTACATTTTTAATTAATTATTTAAATAAAAATTCACACTTTACTAATGATAAATAATTATTAACTTATAACCAAGTATTTAATTACTATTATTATTATATTTTCCTTTGAGACGATAATTACTTAACCAACGATCTCGACGATTTAGCTTACGATTTTAATCTTTAATTACTATCATTAGTAATAGCAATTTAGTGAGTACAAGATACTTAATTCATTAAATAAAAGCTTGGGTATACCTATAATAATTTATTTAACTTTTATTAATTCTAAATATTTAACCGCACTTAATTAGGTCATTCTATTAATTTATTTAAAATAATTTTAATTATCCTAATTCAATGATGCTACTAATTTAAATTATTTTAAATTGTTCAACTCAATAAAAACTCGGACTAATTTATTTTCCCTAAACTATTTAGGTTCAACGCTTGCGATCAGTGCACTATTATAGTTTAATAACTCATTTTTGTACCTTACTAAGTCGTTATTAAAATAAATAATTTTATCAACCTAGTATTAAATTTAATATGGTAAAGGGGAAATCTTTATTTAATTATTTACTTATAACCATTCGATTTAAATTAATAACTTATAGTACACCAATTAATTATCAATAATTTATCTTTACCGTAATTTTATTATTCATGACGATTTCGTACAATAGTTAATTAGCTTAGCAATTGTAACCCATAATCATTAGAATAATAATAGTAACACGATTTATGTTATAATGCTAGTCATTTGGTTGTTTAGTTACTTAAGCACATATAAGCTTTGACATTTCTAATTCCACGTCAAGCCTCTAAATATTTTTTAAAGAATTTATTACGGGTTAGTATTATTCTTGACACAAACTGGTGTTGAGTCAAGTTTTATTTACGAGTTTGACAATGGAGTGATTTTTCTTCCCTGTTGACCCTTCTCTTCTCCAAACCCTAGCCACCTACCATCCACATTGTCATCGCCACAGCCGATCGCCTTTGGCTGCCGTCGATCGACGCCGCCCAGCCCTGCCATGCCGTCGCAGTGTCGCCCGACCAACCTCGGCCACCTTCCACCCATCGCGATGCCGGCATCTCTAAGCCTAGCGACATGCTCGTGTCGTTGATTTTGTCGCCGATGAGTGTCACTGCCACGATCGAGTAGTCGCCTCGACACCCTCGATCCTCTTGGGACCTTCCCTGACCAGGTTGGAGCCCATCACCGCCTAGGACGGCTGGATCTCTTCAGCCTCGCCGTTTCTACTATTTTTGTCATTTGCTACCCCATGCCAGCATCCATGCAGGCAAAATAAGCCATAAATTGGTTGACAAGGGAATAGGGTCGTCCTCCCACGTCGGAATGCTCGCCGCCATGATTCCCGGAGAGGAGGTCGTCAGCAGTGGATTGTGCTAGCGGAAGGACTAAGTCCTCTTGGCTTGAATCCAAACTGCTGTAATGGGACCTTTAAGTTCCCATGATTATTAAAATTTATTATCAATTAAGATTAATGTATTGTTAATAACAATTTATAACATTATATCTACTGTTATTAAAACAGATCAAGATATCGACCAACAAACAACAAAATCAATGAACACTGACGGGTAACCATGAACTCTACGTGTATGCACATGGAAGAAAGAAAATGAAAGGAAGATAGGGAGGATACCAAAACAAGGAGGAAGACGGTAAGAAAGAGGAGAAGAAGATGAGAAGTAGACGGCTAGGGTGGGGAGGATGCCCATCACGATGATTTAATCGGATAGGGATGCTACCTATCTCCCCTAAAATCTCCCGTCGTAACAATAAAATTCTTCAACTTTCTATCCCTCCTAGATTGAGTAAAAGATTTTTAAACAATGTAATTAATTTTTTTTTAAACGATCAATTGTGAGTTCTTTCTACTTAGTCCTACATCTAATAACTACTCGGTTAAAATCCTGTTTATAAGTAGGAATGAATTGTAGATCTTTAATTTTGGTTAACCACTTTAAAGAAATGACTTAAGTCCATTACGTTGCATTTTACAAATGTGTCAGATCAACCTGGTTCTGTGTTAGATGGTAGGCTACACTACAGACGTTGGCTAAGCTCTCGGACATAGGCCATGGAAGGTTGTGGGTGAGGGGCCAAAAAAGGTCGTGGGCTGGGGCTAGTAACATGCTAAGTGTAGGAATGTCCGGGGACGAAATTTCCTAAGGTTGGGTGGATTATGAGATCCCTCAACTTAGTCTCACATCTAATATCTACTGAACTAAGATTTTGTTTATAAGTGAGAATGAACTATAGATCTTTAACTTTGGTTAATTACTTTAAAGAAATAACTTAGACTCGTTACGTTACAATTTACAATATAAAGCTTTGGGTTTAGATGGAACTCTAATATCTCGATGTAATAAGGATGAAGATTCTTCAACCTCTTTTGTAGCAATCAAATTAAAGATATTCCCTTGTAACTCTTCAATATATCTTCAATTGAACGGTAAACAATAACCTCATACATATTGTCAACTTGTACAAGATTTAGAGAGACTTGAACTAATGAAAGTTGTTGTTCAGGTAGAGTAAACGAAAGCAAAATTTGATGATGAGCTGCATGTAGGACTTGAGTAATCACCATGCTATTAACTGGAGGAGGTGCATTCATTCTTTCCAATTAACGAAGAGTTTGACCGATCAACCATATTTCATAAAATCTATCAAAACATTTATTAAATTCTTACACACGCTGATCATAAGCTTTCATTCAGGTCTGAGGTCTCATAAACCTCATGTTGAAGTAACATCCCTCAATGCTTGTAAAAAAGAATTAAGTTGATCATCTATTATTTGAATATTAGAAGTCTCAACTTTATTACTGTGTAATTCATCTTCCATAGTCCAAGAATATTGATGGTAAGAAGATTTAGTCCCATCAAAATATGAATAATCCATTTCAAGTTAATAATTAAACATATTATTTTGGAGTCATAATTAAATAGATTAATCACCTAAGAACACGTGGCAACCATAAGTTGAATTCAGCTTAATCACCAAAGAAAATAAACAGCAAAAATGTTTGATTACGTCAAGACACGAAAGACTTGCAGCGAAATCATACTCCAACTCGACTTTGAACCATGGTTGCATGAATCGGAATCGGAATCGGAATCGGTCTACAATGGGTCAAAAATCGGTTTCGGAATCGGTCTAAATCGGTCAAAAATCGGTTTTTTTGAATCGGTCACGAATCGGTCTGAATCGGAATCGGAATCGGAATCGGAATCGGAATCGGAATCG
>JAVDBV010060173.1:0-24038 GCA_032619315.1 Piper longum
TCGTAATTAAAAATTGACTCGAGTCCGACTTGAATATAAAATAATAATTAATTCAAAATAATTTTAAAAAAATCCAAAAAAATATTAAAAATATAATAAACTATAATACACATAATAATATCAAAATAACATCAATATATGATTTTTATATATTTATGTTATAAATTATCAATATATATTTTTATATAACCGATTCAGACCGATTCCGATTCCGATTCCGATTCAGACCGATTCTTGACTGATTCAAAAAAACCGATTTTTGGCCGATTCCGATTCATTGGAAAACCGATTCCGATTCCGATTCCGATTCCGATTCCTGCAACCATGATGCTAATAAGTTTAATTGTCACTAGTTATATTTATTTATCTACAATAGACTAGCAAAGAAGTGAGATAGTTGAGATAGTAAATATTCAAATCATTGACCTTTGGTGAAGGTTATGGTTTCAAATCACGCCAACTGCATGTTTTCAATTAAAGTACGACTTTTAATCGAGCTCGGTTTCCTAGCTTTGATGTATTATAATTTTTTGAATTATAGTTTGGCTCGTGTTTGGATCACTATGTTTTCAAATTGAGCTTGAGCTAAGTGAATATTTGTATTTGACTCATGCTTGATTTATATAAGATCAAAATTTTCTGTACAATATTATATAAGTTCAATGCGACCTCACTAATATTGATGAGTCGAGTCGAATCGAGTATTTTTTCTAATTTGAACATTTCGAGGTCGAGTTTCGAGCTAAACCGAACCGAACACTCCTTATCTCAAGTTTTGTTTATTGTTCAATGAGCTATTCATTTCAAACTGAATGTTTTTTCGAACATAAAATTAACGAGCACGAGTTCAAGCCGAATCGAACTAAACATAAAATGCTTGCAAATAGGTTTGACTTGTTTACATCATTATTGGTCACTATTTACAAAATCATAAGCACACACTTGACAAAAGATCAAAGTTATCAACATACTACCATTTATTGCATTAGTCTTCATGTATACTTTCATTTCTTAAAATATATTCTAATTTTGTACTTATTAAATAATAAAATTGATTATAATTATCGCATGTTGTAAAGACAAATGTCAACGTTAAAGATAAACATTAATTGAATTATAAATTATACTAAATAATTTTGATCTTTGTTTTAGTATTTTGATTAAAAAAAGGAGACTTTTGACTTCCTTTTCACAATTTGCGAACAATAAATGGATTCGGTGGTCTCATCGATAACAAGAACGGTATCAAGCTTAATGCAAAAATCAAAAAATGCAATATTTACTCATTCATTTCTTTCATTTATGTTCTTTCTCTTCCAACAACGAGAAAAAATTAGATAAAATAATTTACACCGTCAACTGGACGCTTACACATTCGCAGTTGTAGGGATTTATCCCCCACCAAATCTTCTTCAAAACTCATCACCTGTTTCAGCTCCTTCCTGGCCAAGAATTATGAAGAAAGTGTATTCTACAGAGGTCAGTTCGCCGGAAATTTGGGCCGCATACCATCTAACCTCCACTTCACGGCGAATGCAATTCAAAAAATGAAATAGCTCAAGTGTCGCTACAAAGTTCGTGTCAGGAAATCATTAACTGCTAGGTTTGCGTCTCCATGTGCAACAGCATCTTCTGGTTCTGGCATGTACAAAGTCGATGAGCTTGCCTGCATTTCTCATCGACCGAAGTTAGATAAATTCATAAAAGGCAAAGCAGGTAAACAAGGTGTTTTAGAACATGTTCAATATAAGGACCTTAGCATCAAGCTGCATCTCCCCGTTGGAGTCCTCATTGAGGTTTGCACCGTGTGCTCTCAACCATTCAACACAATCATCAATTCTGGAAGAAATAGAAGGCTTGTTTTCACTTACTTCTGGTGAGCCAAGGCTCGGGAAACCCAAAACCTGGGCAATGTATACAACGGGTACACTTGGACGGTAAGCCCGAGACATGCATTTGACAGCCTCAAAACGCATTTTTTCCACGTAAAAATCTGCAATGGACCCATTAGAGTTTATAGAGATTCTGAAAAAAATCTAATTCACTATAATCTATCCGAAAGAAGGATGATAAGATTTATACCCATAAGGCAGGTGTTTAAGTTGGGGGCAGTTTTGTAGAGCCGAAAGAAGAGCACATAATTCCCTGACGTTACAGCAGCACGGACTGCAAGTGCATGCTTTACAGCTTCATCCCTCTTGGCATCAGCTGATAACCTGCAAGAAATGAACTTATGGTAAACTTAATTGCAAATACAAAGACAACATTGAATGGCTAAGCACAATCCATATTCATTTTTTATTGCACATTCACCAGGACATGCAACGTGCTAGTGTTCGTGCCTCAATGTATTGCTCATTGTAAAATAAGTTCAAAGCTTTACAAGATTATTTTTTTAGGAAAAAAGGTACAATAGCATATAAATTGGGCAACACTGAAAAACCTCGCCATTGATGATAAAAGTTCCCTGTTATTATTTGAATGCATAATAACACAAAGTAAATTATAAGCAGCAAACTCCATGTGACATCCTTTAATTCCCTCAGAATAAAGGATCTTCAATTGTGATTGGCACTGCAAGATAAATGGAAATTTTGTCACAAAAAACTGAAAACTTATTGTGCAAAAAAACCATTTGCATCAAAATCAATGTGGAAGTAATTTTGAAGACCCTGTTCTACCTGATTATATTCAGGTAAATCTCCTGCTTCTAATGCTAGCCGTGCATGTGTTTCATAAACCTAAAATAATAACATAGAATATTGTGGGCAAATATTCCAATAAATCCATCAATACCTACATATAATTAAGCAGACTGCATAAGCTTTGTATCACCTTGTGATTACCTTCACAAAAAAGTTGAGGACAAACACCCATACAAAACAAAACGACAAGGATTCACACAGAATGATCTGACACAAGTACAACCACCAAATACCAAAACAAAATGTGTGACAAGTGCTATTGATAGTCAAACATCCTGTTGGCTAGTGAATGAAGCTTTCTATAAGATCTAATTTCACTCAGGATGGAAATAATGTTTGAAAACAATTAACAATATGGAAAAGTTATAATCTCGGAAAGTGAAGAACCAAGAAATTATAAGTAAAAAAAAAAGACTTAAAGCATATAAATGGGGAAAGGAAATGGTCTATGAACTTCTGAGACAACACACAGAGGAAAGCACACTCATGAAATTGAGCCAAATTATTCAAGGCTAGGGTGATATACATGTTGAAAAGAGAAAAATGAACATAAAAAGTACCTTAACTGTTAGCTCATTGCGTATTCTTTGAACTGTGAGATCTTGGCGAAGAGATTTCAGCTGATCGCATTTATAGAGATAGTTCTTTAGAGAACTTTGAACCATGAGCAAAGCTTTCTCCAAAACTTCTTCAGGCCTCACCTACACCAGCAAGTCTATCAGTATTAATAGCACAATAGAAACCGTTTATGCTAAATTTAAAACTTAAAAGAGAATAATTTCACAACAGCAATATGCACAAATGTGGAGAATTACAGAGGCAGGATCAGGTGCAGAAGTGAGGCGCAGGTAACGCTTCTCGATGTCCTGGCATGTTCCTTTTACAGTCAAAGAATCCCAATCCATATCTTCGACAGCTCTGCTTGGTCCCTCTTCCCTCTTCTTGTTATCCAGGGATGCATTTTCCCACTTAGCATACAGATTTCCAGGTCCAGCACCTTTTGCCCTGAAGGACTTACTTTCTTGATCATTGTCAAAGCGCTTAAAACGGCTTTCCCGCTTTTTCCTTTCCTCGGGTGAATTTGCCAGGTTAATTGCAGCCGCATAATAAGTCGTAAGGCTCTGCTCCTCACCATCATTAGAAGCATCACCGTTTTCAATGGGCCCATTCATAGCATCAGCAAGGCGTGCCTTCTTAACCAACCTTCGATCACTTTTATCCTGATAATTTCTATCTTGTGACAGGAAAGATTTTGACTGACTATCAACCTGAAATTTGCTTTCCAGCCGACCATTATTCACCTGCGAAAAAATGTTACCAAAGTAACATACCATTCCATATATATGTGACATGCTTACTAAATGAAATATATTGTAACGTATAGCAAAAAGGATCTATACAAATTTAAAAGGGGAAGTATATACCACTCTCTCTCTCAGATTCAGATTGCTGCCATCTACATCTCTAATAGGGTCATAATTAAGTATATACCACTCTCTCTCTCAGATTCAGATTGCTGCCATCTACATCTCTAATAGGGTCATAATTGATAGACAAAGGTTTCTCAATCACCTTTTCCTCTGGAAGAGGCTCCCACCTACTTCGTCTGCTAGGACTTCTTTTGTACTTCGGCACAACTGAAACCTGTGAACTGTCGACAGATCATTTATAAAATGATGAGTAGACATAATGGAATGTACACTCGAAGAAACATTATCCAGAAGCTTACTCTAAAACCAAGTCTAAAAAAGACAAAGGAAGTCGTCAAGAATAAACTGAAAAGCCAGATCTCCTACAAGCTAAGCTGTTAGAAGAAGAAAAAGAAAGACTAAAACAAAGTTGACACCACCACTGCCCAGCCTCACCCCCTTCTCATATAAAGGTTAAGGTAAAAGTAACTTATAAAAACCACAATCACGACAGATTTTGTGGGCACATTGAAGGAGGGTGGTTCATGAAGTAGGAAAGTACGAGGAACCATAAACACAATGCAAGGTTGTTAATGCATATTATTTCACATTTCAAGTCATAAGAAAATTTCATTCAAAAGCATTAGGCATACGTGAAACAACAGGAAAAATACTTGCAAAGGATCGAACTTTACAAATAAAAATAATGAAAGAATAACATTTGATATGTTTTTCAAAGAAAAAGAGCAGGTCAAGAAAGGAGATAGCATACATAGTGCTCGCAGACTCGACGGCTGGAAATGGGAAGAGAGGTTCAACATCCCAATTTCGTGTAAATAATGTTCCATCATTAGAAGCTTTAGTTATTATCTAAAAGAAAAGATACCATAATCACAAAAATTCAGAGAAGCCGATGAAAATTTTAACCAAGCACAAAATCAAACTGTATTTCCCACACAGCAAACAAAGAGGAAGCCAGTGCACAAAGTCCTACAAACTGAATTTCCGAGACAACATTTCACATATAAGCTCATAAAGTATATTTTTCCAACAAATTTGTCCAATCATGCCCCAGATTCCAAAGCTTGAAATTAAAGACAAAATTCAAACTGAGGCCCCATGATGTTCAAAAACAAGAAGCATAAGAATCAAACAAAACCTTCATTTACCAAACAGTCAAATTTATCTTTTAAATTAATTTTAGTTTGCATATCAATATTTTACAGATCCAACTCTGCCAATGCTCATGCATTCTATTCTAACGTCAAAAATTTTGTCAATTGTAATTGCATTGATCAGTTAGCATATATGTCCCTGACCTTTGGTAAAAAGATAAAAAGAAGAAGAAGAAGAAGAAAGGTTGCTGACCTTTTGACATCTTTTTTCTAAAATATATCACCTCTCATGCAAATTAAAAGACACCTAAAGGAGATCAGAAACAAAAGCTCTTTCAGATTAAATCTAGAATGTCTAATTGATTAATAACAGCCAAAAATAATAATGCTGACATCTGCTTTAAAAAAAACACACCATTACAACGAATAAATAAACTAAGTAAAAAAAGCTCATAAAAAATATGAAAGAAAAACAACATTTCAACACTTCAGGTGCAAAGTGCTCACTAAAGGATCCAGATGCAGGATTTATAGCTGCAGTAAAACCTGAAAATTAAATAACTTAGTCTATACCTCTTTCATTGAATTTTGACAATCTGTTTTTTGTATATCATCTTTGCAACGAGCCAGTGCCCTTTCTACATAAGCACGAAGTGAAGCAGGAAACTGCTGCTGAAACAAACATACAAAAGATTTTTATATCATTACTATCACATAATCAAGTGTCAGCTGAAAGGGGAAGTAGATGGTGGCATTTTTTAAAAAAAAAAAAGAAAAAAGAAAACAGAATTTTTTTTTTCTGTTAAGCAAGAATATCTAGTCCATATTATTGAGGCATGAGAACAAGATCACAAGAAAGAACCTTGAGCATAGGATAAGCAACTTCAGCTGATGTTGCCTGCCTACTATGTTTCGGAATTGCCACACTGATGTAAGTGGGTTTTGAAAGTGTATCTGTTGGGCATGTATCCTTATTGGTTTTTAGCAAGCTAAAAGGCGAGTTTGATACAATTCTTGGATTCGTTGGAATCTGTAGCTTGGTCATGCTGCCTGTGCCCACTGAAGGAATTGATTGTGAAGGAGCCTGGAAATTTTGAGCATACAGGTGTGCAGAATATTGCGGTGTGGTAGCCTGTGATGGTGGGGCAATGGCTTGCTGGGAATTATAATTGTTATGAAGTGGAGCTGGCTCTAAAGGTCTCTTACCATAAGACGCAACATCCTCAGAAAATCCTGGGGACATATTACTCCAAGCACCATCATAATTGTTGTCCACTTTAGCAGTTTCCTGACAGTATGTCAAATTTTAGTACATATAAATATAAGGAAACACCCAACCTCACCAGAAAAAAAATTATGTAAAAGTATTGAATCATAATAATAGATAGAAAATAAAAAAATTTAAGCTTGTTATCCACATATATTCAGACAGTAATCTATTTCGAAGGAGGATATTGGAATGCTCACACCAGACACTAGGATGGCTCGACGCAAGGGAAGCACAAAAGCATAAGCTGCTTAATGTGCCTACAGGATTTCCTGGACGAATATTAATTGCTAGAGAAAAAATTGTCATACAAAAACAGCTGGCAAATGATAGCCAGTTTCTCTGTTTAACATTTAAAACTGCCACATGAAGAGACACTAAAATCTCCAAGATCAGAAGACAAACTGACATAAAACAGTCATAGATATTTAACATCCTTCATTCCTTTGGGATACAACATTGTTAGTTCAGTATGTTGGAGACTAAATTTGTAGTTTACACCTCAGAAGAACTGGAGTCAGAGGAAAGTTTCTACTTTAAAACATCATAACTTAGAAGTTTATGACCACTTATTAGGCACTGTAATCAATCAACCACTTAACAAAACTACATATTTCTCACAAGCAATTTCACTGATCCCATCAAACCAGCTTCACAGAGGACTACTGTCTCAACTTTTTCTATCCTTATGGTCTTAGCATCAGTCAATTACAAAGGAGAACAGAAATCATTGTGGCAATATTGACAGCAACATAAGCATATGGTCAAATGCAGAGAAAAATGAAATGCAGCTCATAACAAAACAGGAAGGTTCTCCATCTCAAGAAACCTTCACAAGTACGTTCCTGAATGGAGAGCATTTAAATGATTCCATCACGAACAGATATGAATAAGGAAAGAGGAATCAGAAAATAAGTTTCAGGTTCTTTGTCTTTCCTCACCAAGATTGACAAAAATTTGGCTGACCAACCGCATATCAAGAGATGGAACACAAACCTAGGGTTGTTAATTGAACGAGCCAGCTTGTGAGTATTTGGCGTTCGGCTCGACTCAACTCGAAACTCGATATTTAAATATTCGAGCTTGAACTCGACTCGAATCATACGAGTCAAGTTTGAGTAAGGCAGTGTTCAACTCGACTTGACTCGCTTATAACTCGAACTCATCTCGATAATATAATATAATAATATACATAATATTATTTGCCTACTCAAAATATATTTAAAATCATAAATAAATATTATTATTAACTACGTACTAAAGGAGGGTAGTAGTGTAGGTGTTTTGTTTTTTATTTTTTATTTTTTTATTAAATTTAGGTCATCCTTCTAATCGAATGATCCAAATTAAAGTTTGAAATAGAAATACTATTTGCCCCCATCTAAGATGATATATATATATATATATATATATATAAGTTTAATTGTAGCTGATTAAATTTATTTATATACAATAAAATAACAAAGTAGCATCAATATAGGGGTAGCTGAGTTGGGAGAGTGTCATCTTAAAGACCGTGTAGGACACATGTTCAATCCACACTCATCGCATTTTCATCTTTTGTTGGATACATGTACAAGAAAAACTATTTAGGCCTAATTGAGCAAGCCAGCTCGTGAACGACTTTCGACCTTATAATTGAGCTGGTTTTGAGCTCCCAAACGAGCCGAGTTTCGAATTAGTTTCAACTTGTCAATTGAGCGAGCCAGCTTGTGAACTATTTTTGACTTTATAATCGAGTTAGTTTTGAGCTCCCAAACATTTCGAACTAGTTTCAAGCTTGTCAAAATTAAACAGTTTAAGTATATTCGAGCTCGAACAACATAAAAAATATTCGAGTCGATTTCGAACATGTATATATTCAAAACTTGTTCGATCTCAAGTTAAGTTCGAACGAACTTCAAGCTATTCGAGTCGAGTTCGAACACAAACTAGGCCCGGCTGGCTCGCTTGTTTAGCATCCCTACACAAACCCCCTCGCAGTATTTCGTCTAGATTGCCTTATGATGTTCGAGTCGATTTCGAGCATGTATGTTTAAAACTCGTTCGATTTCGAGTCGAGTTTGAACAAACTTCGAGCTATTCGAGTTGTGTTCGAACACAAGCTAATATCGGCTCACTAGCTCGTTTAGCATCCCTAAACAAACCCCCTTGTAGTATTTCATCTAGACTGCGTTATGCAATTAGCAAATTAAGTCCTAAGGTATGATAGTCAGGTGCTTTGCACTGGAAGAGCAGACACCGAATGACTTTCAAGAATGATGAAAGGCATAGGTGGATGTAAAAAGCAATTTGACTAAATATTGAAACATCTAAAAGGAAAATATAACTAAACCAAATGGAAATGGCAAAACCTGAATAGGAAAGTCAGAAGCACAAGGATCAGGCCGCCAAGATGATGTCCCGGGTGGAGGTGGTTGGCTGCCGGAAGCCGAATAATATCCACCATTTGTACCTGCAATTTCACATTGAACAGATGAAGAAGAAGAAGCAGAAGCCTTAGTAGTAACAGGTATATTCTCTGTCTCTGGTGCACAGGTAACAATAGTGATCTGGCTGTAATAATCAGTCCACTGGTTATACTTTTGTTGATATTGAAGTGGAGCAGCACTTGCTGAGCTTGAACTGTGAGCAGAATTTGAATCCAAATTTGTGTAGCTTGAATAATAGTGAGGATAGCTCCCATGGCTTCCATCATTCCAATAGTTAGCTTGACCAGGATAACCGCCAGTTTGATATCCACTAGGTGTTGTCTGATAATCACCAGTGTTGTAGTAAGTCCCTGTATAACTCGAAGGTTGGGAGTCCTGAAATGATGAGGTATGAGTCTGATAAGGAGCACCTGAAGTTTGATATGCCCCAGAATATTGAGGGTAGGAAAGGTTACTTTGCTGATCATAGCCATAGTAATAACTCCGCCCCTGATATCCCGCCGCACCATGTCCATAGGGATCCGACGACGTTGGGTAGGGTGCATTACCATATTGTACAGTATTCTCAGCACCAGTTGTCGAGGAATGAGATGACGCGCCTACTGTTAGTTGAACATCCTTGGACGGAATGAATCTAACATGCTCACTATGCTGATTGTAACTATACCCAGAACCAGAAGGGGCTCCATTTTCAGTGGTGGTATTATCAATCCTCTGATTGGTCCAAGGAGGTGCCGCAGGGGGAGGGTAAGATACATACACATTCGTAGGCTGCTGGATTCCACCAAGTTGATGGTTCTATTCAATAAGCATAACAAATTGTTGTCAACAATACAGAATCCAAATAACACACTCCACATCCAGCAAATTCACAATTGCTGCTGGGTTGATAACTAACAAAATCAAACTACCATTAAATTTGCACAAAAATAGTAACACTACAAACAACAAAAAACAAATACGATGCAAAAAAAAAAAAAAAAACCTATGTACCTGAGTAGAAACGTGATCCACTTCAGAAACGGTATGACCCCCTTGGTTCATCATTGCAGGGATTGAAGGGATGCGAAAATACTTTATTGCCATCGGTCGTCGGCCTTTCTCGGGTACATGGACGGACGACTATCCGGTTTTTATTATTATTTTTATTGGTTATTTGTCGTCCAAAAATTAGTCAATTAAATATAAAATTTAGAAATCATAAATTTTATTGTGCTTTAACAACTTAAAATTTAGCTAAAGATATTTTAATATCATCCAGAATAAAATTACGTAAAAAATTTATAAAGTAATATTTTTTATGAAAAACAAAAAAAATTAAGAAAAATTTTAAAAGGCGCATGCATGTCAAGGGAATATTTCACGTTTATCTTATTTTTTTAATATCTAAATATTTAAATAAAATATTTAAAATTTTTGTGTCATTTTATTTCATTATATTTTATTTTATATAATTTTTTTCATTCATAATATTTTTATGTCAGCCAAACAAATTATTAATAATTACTCAACGTGGAAGAATTGCTTGCATGGAATTTTTTTTAGAATATAATAAAGCCAATTTAGAAATCAATTTAAAATGAAATCTAAATAAATTTAAACAATGGATTAAACAGCTGGTCAATTTATTTAAATAAATATAAAACATTATTTATAATTTGGATGAGACTCTTTCTAAAATTAGATGTTCATATGATTCACATTAAATTAACGATGGAATGAGAGTGGTAGAAAAGAAAGCTCTTATCTTTAATAAAATAAAATATTAATTAATGTAAGTCTGTGTAAATTATTTAATACTTAATTATAAAAGAGGAGATATTTTTGTTTTTATATTCTCCAATGAATTTATATTTTCTCCTAAGCAAGTTTATTTCCTCGTAAAAGGATATTTTCAGATGATATATCTCTTTTAGTTAAGAATCATTAATCTGGTTATGATTTATCTAAAAATTGATACTTTATTAAAAATTTTATAAAAATTTCCTATATAACTCTTTGAAGATATTAAAAGATATTATTATACCTCTTTAAAAATGTTGTAATTCATCCACGGTGTTACAACTCCCACCAAATATTTCTTAAAAAATTATTGTATATTTATGCAATCAGACAACTCAACTTTTAATATTGTTTTTCCGAAGTCCTTATTATAACATTGTTTCTTTGTGTGCATTTAGTATTTATACAATATTAATTATTGCACGTAATTGTTGCACAAATGGTTTAATAAGCGGGATAAGGGATGAATAGATATATAATATATCTGAAAATATTCGAATCGAATATAGATTTAAAATAATCCAATTTTGATACAATCTATACCTGACCTGAATAAGTACTATTTTATAAAAATATATTTATTGTTATTTTTTATATTTAAATTATATTATTTATATTATTTTAGTTAATCGAGTTAAATTCAAATTAGATACGAGTTTTGTAAATTTGGATCAAATGCAAATAAATAAATGAAATTAATATAATCTTCAAATTCAAATTTTTAAATTGAGATAAAATACACATACAGCGATATCCAACCCGAGCCCATCCCCAACGGAGACCAACCTATGCTAAGTCAAATATCGGTCAGAATTGACAACACGCAAGGAAAATATTTACAAATTACTGTAACAAAATAAGGAACAATAAGTGGTCCCAAAATTAACCGATCCTCTTTGTTTTTGCCGAGAAAGAGACTTCAATCACCATCTTTGTGCATGGCTAATTGTACGAACTTGCAATTAATTTCAATTTAAAACATAAAATCTTAAGAATCATGAGCTCATTCTTTCAACTACCTCATGTTCACTATTATGGTATTTTAGATGCAAATAATTACCAAATTTAAAAAAACAAAACTTAGAGTTCAAATTTACAGTAAGATTTACAAATCATTAAATTTACTATATACAGGCAGTCATTCATATTATTTTTTAATTAAATACTTTAACCTGACAGCTGATTAATTACTTTGAAACCTTACAGCTGATTAATTACTTCCACCATATAGGTGATTTTCATTCAATTAACATGGGTCACAATATTTTGGAGCATCAAGAACATCTTCAGACGTATTAAAACTAATTGGATAAAGTTTTCATCGCTTGGGGGGAAAAAAACTGACATTTTAGTTATGTTGCATGGATTCCTCCAAATACCCTCCAATAACCGCACACTGGGGAGGCAGCAGTGCAACAAAAAAATGTAGATGTCAAATATTTGTTCCAAGAAGCTCAGAATTAGTTGCGTATAGTCATTCGGATGTATTGAGAAGCATCACATTGGGAAGACAGCAATAAGATCTTCCTCATTCATACTTCTCCACAATACTCTTTACTGGTACGAGATACCGACCAACTCTTAGATTCTTTGAAATTTCAAGTAGTATGTAACAAAGTCGGTATCATTTCTAGCACTAACAATTCTGTGGTCATACAGTCATTCAAGTCAGAAGAGTCACTCTTATCTGCAGCAGGGGTCTCACCAAGCCAGGTGAATGTCATGTACTTCATCATAAATTTAGTAACTCTCATAACATTCAGATATTGATGGAGCTTATTTGGAATTGGGGTGTGTGACAAAAGCAGCTCTGAGCTAGTACACAATTCATACTCCTCAAGCCATTCCTTGAGAAAAACCCAATCCATGCCTGCCTAGGCATGTACATTGAGCTTGCAGAATGATTATCTGACGTTTATCGAGAAGATTGCACAGTATCAAAGCTCCAAAAAATCTACCATGCTCCAATAAACTGAATAACGATTTGATGAGGCCCACAGGACACTTGCAAAATCATAGGTTGGACAAGTTATTCAAGTGAGCAGTGTTTAGAGTAATTTCTGAGAGCGCAATAATGGAAAGATTCCACTCCAAAAGTGAAGGAAAAATAGACACAAGGCAACTATTATGGACTTCCATATTCTCTGGTCAACAAAGTGAAATATTGTATCAAAACCTCCTGCGCTTCTGTCTTTCCTCACTGAAGCTTGACTCCAACCACCTCTGATTACATCTTACATTGTCTTCTCCTTCCACGCTTCTTAGTCTTCGGGGATGATAACCCATTCCCTTCCTAATCCTTCCTTCAAAACCCCTGGCACTGACGCAATCATGATAATCAATATCAGATTCTGGAGAAGGTCTACAAGGCCGAGCGCCATCCATTCCATAACGAAAATCCACGTAATCCAAATCGTCATTGAAAGATCTAAATGAGTGACCATGCCTGAATCTCCCACTTGCCCCCCTCCCCTCGTCATCAAGACATTCACTTTCAGCAAATTCATGAAATCTACTGTTATGCATGGACTCCAGATACTCATCGTCACTTCCTCGATGATCAATCTTATCATATCTGCTGTTGCTCCTATGAAGAACCCCATCGGTGGGACTTCTATTTGGTACAAAAGACCGACCAGCTTCATGATGCCTTGGTGAACTTACAGATCTCATATCAGTTGGCAAATGTTGTCGCAATGGGGATCCACGCAATCTGCTACCCACCATATCTTCAAATAGACGCTGAGGTGTTCTCATTCTTTCTTCCTTCATAACATGGTGTCTTCCCATCCTATCGGGAGATCTTTTTCTAGGTGAAGACCTTGGACCAGGAGAACAATTCCTGGGCCTCGGAGAAGATCTGGTTCGCATGCCAGACATTCTACAAGTGCCCCTCCTTTGCAAGGGTGAGAAGCTTCTATCTCTCCGCACAAAAGGTTCATCTCGATCATAATCTCTTTGGGAGCGACCAACAAACCTATCTGGACTAACCTCCCTCATAGATACCTGGCACATTCGCATGCCAAGTAATCCAGGTTCAACATCTCTCTCAACAGGTGAGTGTCTTCTAGGTGGCAAACAAGAAAAATCAAGTAACTCATCATTTGAAGGCTTCCTTTCCAGCCTAACACCAGCATTAAAACTAGAACGGTCTCGTCTTGTATAATTGTCTGCTTCAAGTACCGAAGGCACTGAAATGACCGCACTCCTAGGTCCAGAAAAATGAGCAGCAGAAGCACTGCTATACCGCTCAGAAACATAGTCGCGGTTCAAAGTCCACTTTTCATGTGATGAATTAATACAGCCATCAAATCTTCCTCTCGCAGAGGCAGAATCTGAATTGGAAACGCCACTTTGTTTATCTTGATTTCTAACTCTTTGTATCTTATGAAACATTTTTTTGCGACCCTCCTCTCTGACAAAACAAAATAAAACCAAATGTAAACAGGTTAATCAAAATTTACTTTCTTTCATGACAAACTAATTTGAATTTTATGAAGTAAGAGTATCACCTATTTCCACGCGATTGTAGCTCATTAATTTTGTCCAAGTGCCTGTCTCCATCAATTCTGGATGAAAAATGTAAACCAGAAGAAGGCTTGGTTCCTGTGCATGATGAACTATTATTACGAGGCAAATTGATGATCCGGCTTCTGTTCACATTACAATTGGTGCCTTTATTCACTTCCTCACAATTGACGGAGTGCTCTTCTTTAAATGGTTCACCTACCTTTCCCAATTTTGCATTATCAGTCTCCACAGATGAGGTTTGTATGCCTGACACCAAAGGTGCACTGCCTTCTTGTGCTAATTTTTTAGTAGCATCTGCTGTCTGGTCAGATGTCATTCCAAGGGAAGCAAATTCTTCTTTATGTGAGGTATTTTGCTGAGTCTTTTGCATCGTCCTAACAGGTTTCTTCTTGGACAATTCTGACTTATGAACATCACCTTCTGAAATCCCGCGGGAACTTGGACTTTTGGTGACAAGAGTACTTACCTTCTTAGCGTCTATTGCATTTACAACATTTGTACTAGACTTCTTGACGGAAATCACATTTTTAACTGGATGTGTAACAGACGCCTCGTTAAGAACCCCAATTTTATCCTTTTGCTCAACAAAATTAGCAGATTTAGTGAGATCCTTGTCCTCAGACAATGTTTTCGTATGTTGCTTCGAAGAAGCAGCATTTTTGTTATCTAACGAAGTGGAGCACTGACCCTCTGCAGGATCCTGATAGTTGTTGCCCACAAATCCAGGTGTCAAGCCTTCATCATCCATATGCCTTGTTTCTCTAAACTCACCATCTTCAAAGTCATCATCAGCATCATGGGACTTGGTTTTTGAATCTGTATAAACAAATGAATTGTTGAATTTTTCATATCCACCATCACCCCAAAACGGTTCTCCTTGAAATTTGTTCAGTTTAACTTCCTCCTTATTCACAGTATCATCTACACCAGAATACGGATATCTGCGCTGCTCACTCACTGCAATAGATTCACCTATGCTGGCAGTGACACAATCCACGGACGAAGTGTGTGCGCTTCGAACTAATGGCTCATCAGTAGCAGAATCAATAGACTCTGGTGCCACATCAAACAAAGCTGCATGTGAGCTGGCATGACCACCATTCATTGAGGATGTATGAGTACTTATGTTATCTTGGATATTTAGCTTGATATTTAGTTTTCCATAGGCTGCTGGTGAATTTTCTACACATTTTTCAAGTTTCCTGCTGATCTCATTAACTGGTTCAGGCTTTATGCTCTGAAAAACAACAGGTTGCATTACATCTGAATTCCCCACATAAGATGGTTCTGATTTTACAGCTCCCTGACTTGGAATACTTTGACGACTGGCTTCTACCAATTTCAATGTGCCACCACTTGCATTGTTTTCGACAGGTTCAGGTTTTATGGTTCTGGAGGGGGGCAAATTCAAGTTCTTGGTTTGTGAGATAGCCTCCACCGACATAGTCAAACTGGGACCTTCCCCAGAACCTGATAATGAACGGGATGTTGCTTGTTGCTGAGAGGAAATTGCTTTACTGTGCAAATCAAAAATACATGGAGGATTAAGCTGCAAGTGCAAGCTCATTTCTGGAATAAGGTTCTCACTACCCTTGGACGAACATAAATAACTCAGCGTTCGGTTATTTTCCAATTCTTTACGTGCCAACGAAGGCCAAGAAGACAGGTTCAAAGTAGAACCATTCTGACCTATATCATTTTGCAATGCTATAGAGATTCCTTGTCCAGCAGCTCTGCCATCCTCTTTCTTCACTAGTCCTAAGGAACAATTCTCCACAGATTTGCCCTTCAGTTGCAAACAAACATTTTCTATTTGCAACTTCTTCTTGGAATCACCCACGGAACCATCCCACGTGTCCATAGTAGTATTTAAATCCCAGTGTGATCTATTTGCAAGACCAGAACCATTGTCAACTCGTGAGTCACATTCAAGACCTTTACCTGGGATACTCCTATCTCTTATGGATGAAATTGGAAAATCTAATTTTCTTTGATGCTGACCTAGATTCAATGAACAATTACTTGCATCCTGCAAAAGTTTTTTATTGTGTAACCCAAAAGACTCTCCTAAAGACATCTGAATGTTAGTGTTTTCCTCTACTTTGTCAGCTTTGCACATGAAGCCAGTTACAGGTATTTTCCCACTGTTAGAGCACTCAAAGTGCATCATCGACGACTCTTTTGATGTAGACACCAATTCTGTACTAAATGGAACACTAGTAGATGATAGTTTCTCCCTAGGATCAGATCTGAGTTCATAATTCACTATTTCTCCAGCACACAGTTTTTTAGCAGAGAGCTCCACTTGTCTCACAACTTCCACATTGTCTTTGATCGCATCCTCCACCCTACAGCTTTTTTCACACTTAACAATAACTGGCTGACCACTGGAAGCATGTTCTTCATCTGTCAAACCGGTAGTTTGCGGGTTGATATCATGCACTATACCTGACAGAGGCAACTTAGATTCAGACACTGATTGTTTTTCAGTTGGTAAGCCAAGTTCGTGTGGAACAGAAGACGATATCTGAGATGAAGCTAACGATAACTCAGTCAACCCAGACAGAGATAACTCGGATCCTGCTATTATTTGTTGATCATTTGGTAAGCCAGGTTCCTTAGGACTAGATGATAATTGAGTTGAAGTTGTTGACAAATCTGCAAGAAAATAATGCCGCTTCTTTAGTGGCACACCTGCCACATATTTTCGTTTCTTAATTGGCACACCTGCAATGGAGTCGCTAACAGCCTGCCAGTGCTAACATCATAGAAAGGGATAAAAGAGTCAATAACAACCAAAAGAAGGGCAGGCTGAACAGATCCACCGGTTAGTACATTATTCAAGAAAGACGAAAGAAGCACCTCTTGGTCACTAGGAAGCGACATGTCTTTGACAACTAATACTTAGAAAGTTGCAATCTCCAAGAATTATCTGTATTGATATTCAAATCTAGTGGCAACGAATCTTCCCATATCCTTCTACGCCCTGCAAAGAAACAACGGACGGAGAGAAACAGTATAAAGAAATTTACAATTTGCATCTTATGCTATGATTTTTCCATCCAATAATTATTTGAGACTAAGAATGTTATGAATATTACAACCATAAACACATGAAGAGACTCCATCCAGCCTAGGATAAGTTGTCTAGGATTTTTTCCAAATTGAACTGACACAATGAACGGAGAAAATACTTATAAACAATGCTGCCATGCCAGAACACAAAAGCTCCTCGCCGAACAAGAAAAAGTCGAATGAGATAACTCAACCATTCAATTTATAACATTCCCAGCTAAAGAACTAAATATCACACAATCAACAGACCAATCAAGAGCTATGATTACTTAATCCATCGTCCCTGCCCCCGGCACCTAATCCCAGACTAAAATACTAAATCCCAGTACAAGTTCGACTTTCCAATGATAAGAACCACCATAAACAAAGGCTGTTCAAACAACCGCATCCATCCGACTCCGAAACAAAACAACTGAAAATCCCCATTTCTATCAACACAACAAGATATACACCAACCCACCACAAAAACTGCAAATCAGACCAAAAAATTCGTCTTCGCCACCCGAAATCCGCACTCCAAACAAATCAGCATATGAGTTGAGCAACCCGATCTTCGAACAAATCCAACAGACTATCAAATCCCCCCGACAGACGCCCCCGCTACCCACCCCCCTCGCCCCCAAAAAAAACAACAACTTCCACCACCTGGGAGCTCAGTCAACTCCTCAGAGATACAAAAATAAAAATAAAAAATCCATCCAGCAACTGCAAGCAACTCCCACCTCCAAACCCTCAGCCACCACAAAACCGCACCCCCCCGAGAGCACCCCGAGCACCGACCTTCCACCCCCCACCACCCCCAAAACCAAACAACCTCCCCAAAAACCACAAAACCACATAAAAAAACAGCAAGAAAACCCCATCCACCACCGCCAAAAAAACCAAAAAAACCCAAAAAAGCCTTACCTCCCACCAAAAGCTCCCAGACCACCCGCCCCCCAGATCAGAATCCGACGATCCGGCGATCCCCGCGATCGGCGCGAGCGTCGGAACAAGTCCGAAGCCGGCAACGCAAGGATCGGGATTGCCCCATGGATCGATCGGGGACGGCAGGGATTGCTTCCAGCCGGAGAGACTCGACGCCGTCGTCGTCAAGAAAGGGAAGAAAACAAAGGAGCATGAGGAAGCTTCGTCGAGAGAACCGGCTTCGTCGGAGGATATATAGCCCCGCCGGTAGGGTCGACGCGCCGGATTCGTTGCCGCGTCACGTCGTTGATGGCTTTGCGATCCCCGCCTTGGGTGTCGTGTGGGCCCGTGATTGAGATTGCGATAAGTGCGCGTTGGAATATTAAAATTCTAATTATTTGACTCACGTCGCGTTTATCTCTGCCTTGTTAAGGGGGACCAATGGGAGTTAACTACGTGTCCCATCCACTGTTACGTTGTGGAAACCCTAATCACCGGTAACCCATCGCATAATCACATCTTAACCATTAACAATTTACAAATAAGTCTTACATCTAATAGAATTATAATATCACATCAAAAATAAAATAAAAAATTACTATTATCTAAAAATTTCATCGACGAATAAGGTGGTACAACGAATAGTTTTCTTAATAATAAATTTTGGTATATATATATATATAAATATTAAAATAGGGGACATGGGGATTATTATTAGAGACACCCATTTGATTACTAGCATCTAAAAATTAAAAAGAAATTTTTTTTTTAAACGCTTCTTAGCACATAGCAGAGTAGGAATTTATTTTATTACTATTATATTAAAAAACTCCATTCGGTTAGCACAAAACAAATAAAAAATCTATGAAATTTAAAATTAATAATTCACGCCAAAAGAATTGATCATGTATTAAAAAATTATTAATTTTTAAAATACTTTATAATAAAATACAAGTAAGACTTCACACAGAGTTCTCTCCTAGAAATTTAATTTCCATCAATTTTTTATCAAAATATAAATAAAAAATTATAAAGAGATTTCACATCTTATTTATAGATCATAATAGCTAAATTTATGTAAATTACAACCAAGAAAATTTTATATATTTTTCATAATCAAACGGAGGTGGAGCTTCAGTACACGTGATTATTAGAGAGGTAGTGAACCCGAGTCATCAGCTCTGAAACCAATTATCTCATAAATTCGACATGCTTGTTTAGTATTAAAAAATGAAAACCTGTCCTCAAAGGGGAAATTTAATGAATTATACAGATAGTTTGAGTAAAGAAGGGTTTCTGTTTAGTAACTAAATTATTGGAATTTGAACTGGTTGCACTCAAAAACACTAACTGAAAACTAGCTTGACTTATCTAATTAATGTTTAAATTGTTTGTAAGTTGATAATTATAATAATAAATGAGAAAAGGGAAAGCAATTTAGAAGGGTACTTAGCAATGGTCTGATACAATAATTCCCTCTTACAATATCAAGAGAGATACAAGCATCACCTACCCAACCTGTTGCATAAGCCAAGTCAATTGAACACAACCAATATTAGTTCCTTTCTCCAGAAAATAGTAACAGTTAAATAAACGTGATATAAACATTTGCCGAGCAAGATAAAATATATATTTGTTTACGGCGGAAAACTTGAAATTATAGACAATAAAAAATTTCTCCTCCACCACTCTCTGTTTATGGTCCACACTCTTTGGAGTAGAAAGGAGATGATAATAAACATACGAGCATCACAAAAAAATAACCTCCAACACTTTCAGTGGTTTCACAAGGTTTTCAGATCGACTTCTTTAAGGAAAGAAGGAACAACTTTAACCTCTTCAATGTTAAGCCCAGCCTTGGTGCAAGCATTAGTAAGAAGCTTAGCTTGTGAAGGCCCGTCGGGACAAAATGCAACTATTGCTCCGCCACTACCAGTGAACTTGGCGGCAGCTCCAACGCTTCTCGCCACCTCAATCATTTTTATGTTTATGGCCCCAAGAGCATCATCCCCAAACATTTTCCTGTGATAATATTATCAAGAAAAACAATCAAACTTGCAATAAATATGGTAAGAAATTCAGTACTCTGTGATATAGTTAGTGTAGTCAAGATTAAATAATAACAAAGAAAAATTTAGTATGTTTCAAAGTAATTAAAGCAGCAATTAATAATAAATATGATGGTTGAGGTTTTCGCACAATGGTTGCCAATAAAGGTAGTGTACCTTCAGACTAGACTAAAAATATTTAATAATTCAGGATATCTTCAGTACCTCCTCAAGTCAAAGTTGCGATTCATTAGGAAAGGGAGTTTATCATAATCCTTCTCAAGCATCGCTTTCCGACCTTCTAAAGCTATGTCTGCAACATCTTGCATTGATGACACAATTAATTCATCCCCATCAAGCCATCTCTTGCGAACAGAACTGTGAACCTACAGCCACAATAAAAGAAAACCACTTAATTAAATTCCAACAGATCTAGTATACAAGTTTTTTGTAGAAGCCATCAAATAATTGCCAGCCATTTATCTATATTTTTGAATTTACCATTTTAAATGAAGAATGAGATGATAAAGCCCACAAAATCCTTTCAGTTAGAAGTACAAAAAAAAAAAAAAAAATCAGTGGTTCCATGGTATGGAACCAAAGTGTGAGTCAGTGGGTTTAAAAGTATTTCAACTTGTCAAAAAGCTAGTATCCCATAAGGATGCCACTTCTCTGTTGTCCATTTTCTTTTCAGTATTGGACATCATTTGCTGAACTGCAATGTGCCCTTCAATTAACACAAATCATTACAATTACATTGCCAATGCCCACACCAGATGACAGATTGAATGGAAGCAAACCTTTCCCGAGTCACTTGGGTTTTCAGCATAAATGATATACAACGGTGGAAGGAGACTAACGTCCATTGGTGAATACAATCCGTGACCTAAGTTATCCATATATTGCTTGCTAAAATCCTGTCAACTGTAAGATCAGTACGAAATGCAGATAAAGATGTAATGAACAAAATCCTACATGAATATGAAATTGTAGAATTAATTGTATTTAAAGCAAATGAAGACAAAGATAAATAACTCACCATGTAAACAACTCCTCCATACACCTGAACTACTCGATCTTGGAGGCCAGCAACAATACCAAGTTCCTTCTCCGCATTAAGAATTAGATTAGGTCTGTCAACTACTCTCACCAGATGCCTCACATTGTAAAAGTCAAGGAAGCAGTTTAAAGCTGCACAGATGATGGCACTTGAACCAGATAGCCCGGACTAGAAGTTTCCAAACAATGAGGGGGGGGGGGGGGAATAAAGAAAAAAAGAGTTCTATTAAAAAGGCTGTTTCAACCACTCGGTTATTTCCTTTTAAAATTTCCATTTGTGGGGGGAATTTCTAACATGTGCATTCCAGTACAATTTCTAACGCAATCACTAACCAGTTTCCATATATTCCTAACTTTTGCCATATTCATCCAATCAGTATATCTTTTACTAGAAGTGAAAAATAGTATGCAACTGAATAGACAAGTGCATCACCTGACGTGGGATATTGGTGTCATATGACAGCGTAAAATTACGACCAGTCAAAGCAATATTTTTATCCTTGCAATACTGGAAGAAAATCTTGCAAAATGCCATAAGTAGCCGAACTCCTCCGTAGTATCCTTCATTTTGCAACCGATCCACCTAAAAAAGAGGAACCCAATGTCATTTAATCCCATGTCAGAATCAATCAATATGACCAAGTGCAAAGTGTCAGACCATTCCTTCTAAGTGGCCAGTCCAAACAAAAGATCTACAAACACATTACTAATAATAAACTCACAAATCTAAGGGTGTTACAAATTATTAATAATAAACTTGAAATTGTTTTAAAAAGTTATTAGGGGTTCTAAACACAGCCCACGCAGTACGTGGTGAATTGGCAAGTTGTTACTAATATACTCACACATCTCAGGATGCTACACTCTACCTCTCTTGAAAATTTTATCATTAAAAATTTCAAAGCCCACAATGAAGCTGCTAAACTATGACCTACATCCAGTAGCGTCTCCATTTGGCTATAGGACAATTTGAAACAACTAGTAAATATTTCAAACTAGCTACCAAAGTTAAAATATTCACAAGCACATCCCAGTTGGTAGTGGGCACACCCCAACTTGCATTGGATGTATATACCCAGCACCTCTACATTGGACGTCGGAAAATCCGCACAAAGATCAGAGTTTTACCATCAAATTCACCAAATAACATGAACAAACACACATAAAAAGCATTTTTGCATCACAGAAGAATAACCGACCAATCATAATAGAAGCATAAAAAGATGGCATCATGACAACATCTATATCCGATTTTTACAACAACCATAAAAAGGGGGGGGGGGGGCACCAACAGAGTACCATCTGCGCAGGGGAGGTGAAGCGGACGAGATCGTGTGTGGGGTGGGGCTGGAGGACCAGATCCTCGGAGGGGACGAGGCGGACGGTAGCGAAGAAGTTACCGAGGCTAAAGGAGATGGTGCGGCCGTAGTAGACGTCGCTGGGGTTGCCCAGCAGACCCACCCGGGCGTATGCCTTGTGCTCCACCGCCTCGCCGCCTCCCATGGTCGGGCGGCTAACGACTGCGGCCGTAGTCGGCGGTGGAATTTGGCTTCGCCCTGGGACGTCCAGAGGATAGTAGGATAATCGGCAATTTATTATGACGCAAAATTAATTTATTTAAAAATATATTATTTAAAAATAATTAAAAATAACGTGACGACAAATACGAAAAAATTGAGCTAAACCGAGTAGGAGTATATTTGAATTTGACTTGATATAAAATGAGTTGAACCAAACTTTAATATAAATAAGCCGAACTTTAATATAAACGAGATGAACTTTAATATAAAAGAGCCGAGCCAAGCTGTGTTTGTCTAAAATTTACGATATTTAAGTTTGGTTTGAACCGAGTTCAAATTAAGTTTAAGTTATATTCGAGCCGAGCTCGAGCCTAACGAATATTTATGTACTCAACTTATATAAGATCAAAAAAATTTTTGAACACTATATAAGTTTAATGTGACCTTAATAATATTTACAAGTTTAACTGAGCCAAATATTTTTTCGAGTTTGAACATATCGAGTTCGAGTTTCGAGCCAAGCCGAGCCGAACACTCCTTTACTCGAGCTCTGTTTCAACAAGATTATTTATTTTGAGTCAAGTATTTTTTTAAACACAAAATTAACAAGTGCGAGCTAAACCAATTATAAAAAATTCGCGAACAAACTTGACTCGTTTACACCCTTACTTGTTACGCATTAAAAAAAAAAGTTGACCCAATTTGGGCTTCTCCTAAGCCTAAGGCGATGGTGCAAGAACCTTTAAAAAAAATTAGTTAAATTTATTTTAATAGTTTGTGAGTGATAATATTTTACATATTTTTAATAATTAGGGTTAATTTTCCAGCTTCTTAATAATAAGATTTTTTTTTTACGATAAAAGACTCAATTAATTAACGTGAGTTACGTATAGACCATTCAATGCGAACTCGAAAACCAAATATTGACGTCTCGTTACATCGTACGACGCGACACACGTCCAGTGTTCGCTTGGCGCCAACCACTCTGGTGTTTGAGGGGGGAGCTTTCTTCCTTCGCTCCCACTTCTTTCTCCTTTGCCGCCCCATGGCCCTTCGCCGCTTCGCCACTTCCCTCTCCGTCGCCGCCAGCGGGGCTCGAGTGTGTAACGAGCTCCTCTCGGAGGCATCGGTTTCTTGGTTTTTCTTTGTGCAAATTTTGACTGTTGTTGATTGTGCTTGTGTGTGTGTG
>JAVDBV010060174.1:0-10223 GCA_032619315.1 Piper longum
GGTGGACCCTAATTGCACTTTTAGGGGAGACTCTGTTCATTTTTATTCAGAATTCTTTGATTTTAATACGATTATGTTGATTTGTGTGCATTGATTTGCATGTCATCCATGTAGTAGCATGTTAGGATGTTTGTGAATTCATCCATGCATATATAAAAATCGTATCTTCATCTTGAGACGCCGAGAGTAGATCCGGGTCGGCTTAACCGAATCTAGTAAATTATCGAACGGTTCGGTCGCCGGTAGCATTTCCGGGTCGGTTCAAGGGTGAACCGAGTCGGGGTGTTACAGTGGCAGTAGTCGTGTGAGTTACGACTTGAAAGCTGGCCACGAGGTGGTCATGGGGGTACCGGTCCGGTGGTCGGGGACGAGATAGAGACTCGCTGGCGGTCTCAAATCATGGATGATGCTAGCAAGGAGGAAGATACCCAAGTGAAGAAGAAGCTGGCTCCGGAAAAGGAAAAAGAAAATGAGAATGATGCCCCTTCTCTATTCATATAAAAAAATGACGGCTAGGGTTTTGTAAAAATACCCCAATGCCGGTATTTCGTTTAACCGGTTAACCGGGTAAAGATTAAAATATAATATTTAACTGGGTAGAATTAACCGGGTAGCGGTTAAATAATTTAAATAGAAATATTAATTTTTTTTCAACATCTGATCCTACTGCGTCGACTATTTATTTATTATTATTATAATTTTTTTTTCGGTCTTCACAAATTTAGAGAAAAGAAAACCAACCTACTTGATTAACTTTGATTAAGAAAATCTCTTATAATCAAGTGTAAAAATATTTAAGAAAACTCTCCTAACCCAAACCAGACTAATAACAACATCTGAAAGATATAACTCTTGAGAATACAATATTTGAAAAATTGCGAAAATAACATACATCTCAAAAGAAAATTAGATCAACTTCCTACCTTGGATTACAATCCCGATTTCAACTTGAGATAATGAAAAACTTCTCCAAATTCTCCCTTTATGAGCCAAATGTGCTCAAAAACTTTAAAGAGGATGTTCTGTTTAACATCAATAGAATTCTTCTTTATATAGAAGAATATGAGTAGAATTCTAGAAGTCACTTAATTACATTTCTATAGAAAAGGACGAAATAACACATTGACATACTAAATACCAACCATTATGTGATACACGAAAAACCAAAAACTGACAATTGAGTTTTTCAATGCAAATGGGTGAGGGCTACTCAATAAATCTTCCCCTTCACGAATACCTGAGCTAACTAGACATAAGCGGTAGCAAAATTCTCCATACCAGCTCCATTTTGAAAAAATAGATGTTTGTTCTTTGTTACAATTTTAGTTAACATATCTGAGATGTTTTTGTGAGTGTGAACCTTGTTCAACTCTAACAACTTTTTCTCCAACACATCTCTTACCTAATGATATCGAACATCTATATATTTACTCTTTGAATGAAAACTAGAGTTCTTACTCAAATGTATAACACTTTGAATATCACAAGTATCTTTTACTTATCTTAAGTTATCCCGATTTCTTTCAAAAATCTTTTTAACAATAGAACCTTTATGCAAGCTTCTGTAACTGCAATGAATTTAGCTTCAGTTGTGGTTAGAGCAACACACTTTTACAATTTGGATTGGCAAGAAACAGCACCACCTGCAAAAGTAACAATAACTCTAGAAGTAGACCTCCTAGAGTCAAGATCACCAGCCATATCTGCATCAGTATAACATAATAATATAGGCTTACCTCCCCCAAAGAATAAACCTAGCTTGGAAGTACCTCTCAAATATCTCAATATTCATTTAACTGCTTGCCAATGCTCTCTACCAGGATTAGACAAATGTCTACTTAATTCTTTAATAGCATACGCTATGTCTGGTCTAGTACAAACATTACATACATAAGGCTCCCTACAACAGATGCATAAGGGACATTCTTCATTTCTTTTACTTATGTTTCACTTAGCTCACCCCTCTTCAATTTGAATTGAGCTCCTAGTAGAATAGTAACCGGCTTGGCCTTCCTTCATGTTGAACCACTCAAGAATCTTTTTAATATATTTCTCTTGGGATAACCAAATTTTCTTAACTTTTCTATCACACCGGATGGTCATGCCAAGAATTTTCCTTGTAGGACCCAAATCCGTCATAGCAAAGGATTTGCCTAATTTTCCCTTCAAATATGCAGTTTTTTATTTATCCTATCCAATAATCTACATATCATCAACATAAAGAAGCAAAATGATAAAGTCATTCTTCCCAAATTTCTTCATAAATACACAATGGTCTAAAACAATTTTGTTATAGCCTTGACTATCCATAAAAGAGTCAAACTTCTTATACCGCTGTTTAGGAGCTTGAGGCCATATAAGCTCTTCCTCAATCATCTACCCACCATCTATTTTTTTTCCTTATCTATAAAACCCTTAGGTTATTCTATATATATTGATTCATCAAGATCACCATGGAGAAATACAATCTTTACATCTAACTTTTCAATCTCTAAATCCATACTTGCAGCTAAACCTAGCACACAACAGATTGAAGACATTTTTACAATAGGTGAGAAAATTTCATCAAAGTCAATACCTTTCTTCAGCCCGAAACCTTTTACCACAAGCCTTGCCTTGTACCTTGGTTGTGAGTTACCTTCTTCATGATTAAGCCGAAAAACCCACTTGTTCTTCAAGACCTTTCTCTCTTTAGGAAGATTCACAAGCTCATACATTTTGTTCTCATGCAATGACTTCAGTTCCTCTCGCATAACATTTACCCATTTGTCTTTCTCTTTGTGACTAAGAGCTTCACTAAAGACTTTAGCCTCATCGCTTTCTGTGAGAGTCACATAAGTAGACTTTAGATACTTGGTGGATAGCTTAACAATTCTACTATATTTTGTTCTACTAGTATCAGCCTCCTCATGATCAACAACTCGATCACCATCATGTACCTGTTCATCAACAACATCAGGAACTATATCATTAGAAATATCATTATCCTCACCTTCACCGTCACTAGACAAAGAAATAGGAATGTCATCTCAAACTTCTTCATCAATTTGTTCAGCAACATCTTGAACAATATCCTCTACAATAGTTGGAGGAGCAGATGAAGTCTTAACTTTCACAACATTATCCTGGGTATCACTTTGGGTAGTTGTTTCATTCCCAAAGTCTTCTAGAAACTGATTTTCTTGAAACACCACATCTAAGCTTCGAACAATCTTTTTTTCCTTAGGATCTCAAAGTCTAAAGCCAAACTCTTTATCCCCATAATGCAAAAATATGCATTCAAATATCTTAGCATCAAGCTTAGACCTCAGTTCCTTTGGCATATGTACAAAGGCTTTACAACCAAATACCCTTAAATGAGTGTATTTTACCTTCCAACCAGTCCAAACTTTTTCTAGAACATCTCCATAAGCAAGTGTAGGAGACCTATTAATTAAATAACAAGAAATAGAAATAGCTTCAACCCAAAATTCTTTAAGTCATTTTGATATAAAAAGCATACACCTAACCCTTTCTTGAATTGTTCTCTTCATTCTCTCATCCACTTCATTCAATTGTGGACTATAGGGAACAATCTTCTCAGGTCGAATGCCATGTTTGTCATAATAAGCCTGAAACTCATTAAAACAATACTCACCTCCATTATCACTTCTCAAATATTTCAAAGTCTTCCATGATTCTCTCTCTACAAGAACATGAAATGACTTGAAAGTATTAAACATATCACTTTTTTTCTTCAAATAGTAACATCATACCTTCTTTGAAGCACCATCAATAAAAGTGACAAAATAAGAGGCTCCACCAAAAGACTTTATCTCCATTGGACTATAGACATCAGAATGTACAAGTTCAAGTATTTGTGTCTTCCTTTTGCTAGTTAACACAAAAGAAGCCCTACATTGTTTTCCAGCCAAACAATGATCACAAGAGCTTAGTGATGTCTAATCAAGTTATTGAAGATAGTTCTTCTTCTTCAAAAATTCTAACCCCTTTTCACCCATGTGTCCCAACACTCTATACTGCAAATCAGCTGTGAGAGTAGTAGAGGTAACATTAACCTCCTCATGAACCAGACTAGGTGTAGTCCTATAAAGACCACCACACTTCTTCCCTTTAGCAACCACTAGAGAACCTTTCACCATTTTCCATAAGCCACATGAAAATTGTGAAACATAGCCCTCATTATCTAGCACACATGTTAACATCAAATTCAATCTTAAATCAGGAATATGATGCACATTTTTCAAAACAAGTTTGCAACCAGAATCGGTCACAATCTGCAGATCAACATGACCAACAATTTAGAAGTCCCATTGTTGCCCATCTTCACCACACCTAGATCAGCTGTCACATAGGTGTTGAAGAAGTCTCTACATGGGGTAGCATGAAACGATGCACTTGAACCAATCACCTAACTAATATCATCATTAGTTGCCAAACAATCATTTCCATCATCAAGTATGATTAGTATATCTTCTGTTGCAATGTTAGCAATCTTATCATATTCACTCTTTCTACTTCTTATGGCCGGCTTTATCACAATAAAAGTATTTGAAGGTCTTGTTTCACGATTTAGACCTTCCTCTACTCTTATATCTTCCACTTGGATTCTTACTCTTTGATCTTCCTTGAGAACTAAATTTAGAAACCAAAAATTGAGATGAATTAAAGAAGGTTACATGTTATGTTTTCCTTCTCACTTCTTCACTGAAAAGGCAACTTGAAACCATATCAAAAGTGAGCTATTTGTCAGAATTATTCAAAGAAATAACTAAAGGTTCCCAGGACTCTGGTAAAGTATTCAATAATAGACAAGCATGCCAAGCATCATCAAGAGGCATATTCAAACTAGATAATTGAGTTAATATATTTTGCATCTTATTTATATAGTCGCTGACTTCTGTCCCATCCTTATACCGAAGATTCATGAACCTTCTGACCAGCAAATTTCAGTTTCCAGGAGTGTCTCTCTCATACATATACAAGAGTTTATCCTAAAGCTTTTTGGCTGTCTTTGTTCCCATCACATGGTTATATACATTCTGTTCTAACCATTGTTTGATTAAAGCCATGTATTTCCTGTCCATCTTGATCGATTCAGCCGTGACACTCGACTCAGCCATACTAGTATGCAGAGGAAGAGGAATAGAAGGAGCGTTCCCTTTATCAGACACAATCAGAGTAGAACTCAACGGTGGACTGAAACTCAATGACTTAGGAGGACCAAAAATTGGATCATATAAATCCTTAGTGAATAAATAATCAATCATACGACCCTTCCAGTAATGCCAATTAGACTTACCCTTAAGGGCAACCATCTTAACATGTTTCTCATCATTCATTTTGACACAAGAAAGGTTATTATCCAAAACCAAGACAAACAAAAAAGAAAGAACCAAAGCTAAAACCAAAGCTATGATGCTGCTTGTTGGGAACTAGACGCTCCAGTGGGAACAACCAAGAAAATATTTCCCCTCAAGATGAAATGAAAACAAATATAAGATGAATAAGAGACACAAAGATAAAAAAATGGATGGAAACTTTTCTCCCAATTTAGAGAAATGAAAACCAACCTACTCGATCAACTTTAATTAAGCAAACCTCTTACAATCAAGTATTGAAAAATTTGAGAAAACTCTCCTAACCCAAATCAGACTAATAACAATATCTGAAAGATTTAACTCTTGAGAATACAATATATGAGAAATTGAGAAAATAACATACACCTAAAAAAAAATTAGATTAACCTTACACCTTAGATTACGACCCCGACTTCAACTTGAGATAATGAAAACTTCTCCAAACTCTCTCTTTATGAGCCAAATGTGCTCAAAAGCTCTTAAAAGGATATTTTGTTTAACATCAATAGAATTCTCCTTTATATAAAAGAATATGAGTAGAATTTTATAAGCCACCTCATTAAACTTCTATACAAAAGGATAAAATAACACATCGGTATACCAAATGCTAACCATTAGTTTGATACACAAAAAACCAAAAACTAACAATTTAGTTTTTCAATGTGAATGGGTGAGGGAAACTCAGCTCCTTGCACATCTTTGCAACGATGTGAACTACAAACTTAACATAACTCCTGCAATGAATTGGAAGAAGAAGAGGGCCTGCAAAGGCGACTAGCCTCCTTGAAGTACCTCACGGGACAATCTGCTCCATGAGATGAATTTAAATGCGACTATGGATTTATCTAATATCATAGCCTTGGGTTTAAATTGTGTTGTCGAATATATATACTTCAATATTTTTATTATAATTATTAACTAACAGTAACATAAAAAATTTATTTGTATATACTAAAATTAATTCGAGAAAAGCTGATCCTGTGTAGAACCTACCACAAATCGAACTTTTATTTTAAAAAGAAAAGTATTTTGTTGAGATGATTTCCTTTTGACTTATAGCACTAGTGGAAAATAAGACTTTTGTGACATAAATTTCTAGGGTCAAAAGGTTAAAATTTGGTGATAAAAAGGTATTTATCATCAAATTTGTCACCGAATTTCCATTGACAAACAGGTTCACATCAAATTAAACATGGTGACAAACAGTCATAAATTGTCCACAAAATATTTTGGTTACAAAAATTGTGGCAAATTGTCACCGAATTTCGGTGACAAAGCTATGGGATATTGTAAAAAACAATTGATGGTAGACATCAGTGGTTAGTGTTTGTCAATTTAATATGATGACAATTCCTGAAAAATATTGAAAAAATATAAAAATATAATTATTTGGCTGGCAGCGAGGATGTGGCGGCGCGGAATGGAGTTTGAGGTGTTATGTGGTATTGGCATGAGGCTAGATGCAGCGTAAGTGGCAGGGGGGTTGTTGGCGTCAGCATCCGCTAGAGGTGAGGAAGTGGCCATCGGTCATGACGCCGTGATAGAGGGCAGTAGGGCCGCACAATGGTGGGGCGCTGTTGGCGGGGCACGGGGTGCAAAGCAGGAGTGGCTGCAGTCGGCAGTGTGTGATGCCATCAAGCGCTTTTTTGTTTTTTGAATTTGTAAATTTCACGCCAAAAAATTGTGTCAAATTGGTTGTAAATTGATGTTGACACTAAATTTTTTGATGACATATTAGTGAGAAATTATAAAAAATAAGCTACAAAAATTTCAGTGGAAAACTTTTAGTGGCATTTAACTTTGACACCGAAAAATAATATCAAATCATTGGTAAATTAATTTTAACACCAAAATATTCAGTATCAAATCAGGGCAAAATTACTAAGAATGTGCCACCAAAATTTCAGTGGTATATATTATTGACTCTGAAAAAATGTGTCAAAATAGTGTCATTTGTTTGGTCACTAAATTTGTAGTGATAAAATAGTAGCAGGTTTTTGTGTTACCTGAATCGGTAATTATTCAGTAACAAACACCGCATTTTTGCCATTGAAAATTTATGCGACAAAGGACTTATTTTCGACTAGTGTAGTATGATTCACTCTAAAGTGATAACATGTAGAAGAAAATAAGAGGGTTACGTTGAATAGATCGAGGACTTAATCACAAGTAGAAAAAATTTTGTACCAAGCCACCCTAGATATCTAAAGACCCAATACACAATATTTAAAAGAGAACACAGGTTTTGTCCCAAGTTGATTTAGATGGTAATGCAAAGACCTTTATTTATAGGCGGTTGATTAATTTGTTTTCTTCAAGGATGATTGAGTCAAACAACATCAAGATCATTTTTAATCGTCAAATAAATATACTTTCTT
Source organism: Piper longum (assembly GCA_032619315.1). Lineage (NCBI taxonomy): Eukaryota > Viridiplantae > Streptophyta > Magnoliopsida > Piperales > Piperaceae > Piper > Piper longum. The sequence goes on from JAVDBV010060174.1 coordinate 7,739, forward strand.
AGAATAGAACTATACAAACCAATTTTTTGTTAACTTTTGATGAGGCCCAAAATTAGGATTTTTGTGTAGCCCATTAGATCATGGGCGGTCTATCAAATAATTATCAGTATTTTTATTTGGTTAAATACTAGGCAACTGTGAACAACGAAATGGTGGGCCCCATTCCAGTCTCTTTTTTATGAACATCTTGGCACGGTACTTGGTTCTAAATAGGCGACCCGAGACGAAACTACAACGGCTAGAGATGAGCTACGAGAGGGGCATCGCGGATGAAGATATGAGGGGCCGAGGGCAGCATGTTCCGCATCTCTTCCACCGGCTAGGGAAAAAAGAGGCAACGGTTTCATGTGCATTAAATTCATACTTTTGAATACCATAATGTAGTGCCAGTTCTATCTACCAGGTACAAATTTAGGGCTCGTTATTTGGTCAGTTTGGTTAGAACCAAAATGAATCACTTATCTAATTCACTAAAATGACCTATTTGGTTAATCAAATAAAAACCAAATTAAACTTGGACAACCAAATTGACCAAATCGAACAAATTCAATCTGATTTGGTTTAAACCAAATTCCAATCAAACTAACCAAAATGATAAATAGTGCTCATCAGTGTGTGTTCACTTTAATTATTCTTAAGTTTTATTTATTAAATAAATAATAATTACTATACAATTAAGGGCTAATTACAAACTTATCACGGAAAGTTACATGAATGATGTCCTAATTTGGGACATCATATAATAGGTGCATATAATATATTAAAGTTCCTTCTCTTACACGTGCACTGATAAAAATTTTCAATATATTGAACCAAAATAATGATTTTAACATGATGACTAGAAATGCAAAAGTCACATATGCAATTAAAAAAAAAGGGAAGAAGTGATGGAACTAAAATTTTTTCTATTTATTGGTTTGAATGGTTTCGAATGAAACTGACCAAATCAACTGAATTAAATTTGATTGACTTTTGTTTTCAACTAGATTGCAATCATACCAAACTGGCATTGAACCGAACTTCCAAAATGAGTTTGGCTTGGTTGGTTTGGTCAGTTAACCAAACCGTACTCAACTCTGCGTAACATAAACAAATCCTATAAGGTTTAGACCATGGTATCATATTAATTCATATCTAGTTTGTTAGTGTAATTTTTTTTTCAAAATCTAGTTTTTTGTTGAAAACCGCAATATTTCATCTAAACTAACTAAAGTGTACAATAAAATGAATAAAAAAGGAAACAAACACACAAAGAGAGGAATGAATGGAGAAGAAGAAATTTTTTAGAAGGTTTGGAACTCCTACTTCTTTTTTTTAGCCTACCAAGTCCTTTGGTTGTGTGAGTCTTCTTTTCTTAACTATGACAACTAAGTTATACAACTTAAAGCAACTACAAGGACTCTTCCACAAGCACCCACTAAGTGTTGAAGAATCCTGCACTCCTAACATTTAGGAGCTTCCAAGAAACCTTCTTCCATGAGCACCAAGTGCCAAGAATCCTTTCAATCGGCTCCTAACACCAAAGGAACAACCACAACTTGAAGCTAGCTCTCCCTTACCAAATTCACACCTAGAGACAAGGAATCTTCAATCCAAGCACTTTCCTTCTTTAGGCCAAGTGTTCACATTCACTCCCAACACCTTAGGAGTGTTAGGGTCATGTTTTGATGATTATCATCCTAAACTCATCACTAGTAATTCATAAAGTATGCAAGATCATGGTGGAATTGGTGAATGAGTTAGACATGTGTATGTAACCCTTTTCATTATAATGATTTGCTTATTGAGATGACAAAGGGTGAGAGTTAATATACGTTAAATGGGTACATGTCTAGGGGGAGAGTGCTTAGGGGGTGATATGAGTTCTTATGTTAAGTCATCTTATAAGCTTGAAATTTAATGATTAGTTAATGAGAATGACTAACTCATGTTAGGTTGGCAATCTCTAGTTGGTCATATAGGTTGCATGACATAATCATCATTTTTATTACATTCCATCATGATATCTGTAAAAACCACGAAAAAAATAATAATAATGAACACAATAATAATAATTTATTTAGATGGGAAAGGTTATGTGGATAGGAACAATTCATAAATATTACTTTATTGTAAAGTAAATAAATTTTTACGATGCACGTCATTTTTTTTAACTAGTGTAACCGTCTGGTAAAATGAATAAGTTAATCTTGTTTTAATTATTATGGGTTGGATGATGTAAGGCATGAGGTATTGAATTATTAGAAAAATATTAGAAATATTGGGAGCATCTTCAAGTGGTTGAATTTTGGAAGGATTAGGAGAGCAATTGATTTTTTAAAAATAAAAATTAGGTATGTATTATTAGGAAGGATTCCTTTCTCTCACTATTTAAAGGGTTTAGATGGGAGAGTTGAAACCCATCTTCTACTCTTTTATTTCTTCAATCCTTGAGCTCTCTCTATCTATACTTATATGCTCAAGACGTTTTTCAACAAGGGTTGAA
>JAVDBV010060175.1:0-16810 GCA_032619315.1 Piper longum
GGTCCTAAACATGAACTAGGTTTCTGAAGAACTTCAATGATGCTACAACAAGATTGCTTCTTTGGCAAATTTATTGTATAACCAAGCACAATCTCTACAACCCCAGTTTATTGGAAGAAAGCAATACACTCATGGTTTACCAAGTTCATATATCAGCTGCCACATAATTGGAAAGCATACATTGCAATTGAATTATCACTCCACCTAATAATTTTAGCTCACCAGAAGTAGGTAATCTATTGGCATTTCTTCATAACCATATCAAGCACAAGCTGGATCATTCCCAATATGCCAAACCAAACTAAGCTAGCTTTGTGGACTATTACAGCTTAGAACAGACTGACAAAGGCTTAAGAGAGTTGCATGGTGGAGTCATAAGCTACCCCTGCCTTCCATTCACTGGGAATAACACTGCTCAGTTGAACCCATTTTTGCTCTCCATTCCCATCCAATTGGAACCTCAGATTAAGATCTCCTTTTGGAGGGTTCGCCATGTCCCAGACTGCACCATATGCTCTTCTCATCCCCCTCCACTCCTTGTAATCCTCCTGTTCATCCAGAGTTTGAAATGAAAATTACATGATAAACAATTAGCAAAAACTCGGGAAATCTCGAACTAGGTATTGATATGATTTACGATAAGATGAAGTAGAAGAAAAAAATTTGCAACCCAACATTAGTTTTCTGGGGAGTAATTTGATGATAAAGAAGAAGAAAAACAGGAGATACTACTGGTACAAAGCTAGTATCTCATCTCAACTATTTGGATAATAATATAATTGCGAGAATGAATTGCAAACTAATTCATCTTTTATGACTACAAGGTTAGAAAAGTTAAGATCAACAGAGGCAGTGGCTGAGGCTGATGGGTGACGTTAATCCGAAGGCAAAATCACCTGTTAAGTATTTTTTTTAACAACAAATTGGATTGGGTATTCACCCTTAAATATACAACAAGTATATATATATCATCAATTACCTGCCATAGTTCTATTGCTGTCACATCTTTTTGTCCTGCTTGATACAACACAACAATGGCCAAGTAGTCTGGATAGTTACTATGCTCATGGACCTTGAACATAAGGTTGTACCCAGGATATTGGCAAAGTATCCTGTATTTTTGCAAAAATCCATTTCAATTAGAATCTAAAGATCAAACTTTAGGCCATATAATTGTATACTAAGCATTCCTTAATTACAAGAGAAAAATGTCACCTTTTGTACTCGATGTCTATCACACCATGGGCAATGAGCTCGGCGGCCATGCTCGGCTGCGCAGCGAGCTTCACGTAGGCTCCGGGGCTGAGGATGAAGTCAGTGCCATCGCCCTCGCCGTGATCGGTGACGACGATTTTGACACCGTCGGAGCTGCAAAGCTTAGGGTGGGTGCACCTCAGTTGGTAGCACCCTCCACACCCACTTCCACCCTTGTAGAGCTTGGCTGCTGCTCCCACATCACCCCCATTTATGCTCCTTCCAAAGTCACCGTACCCACATGCTCCCCCTATTTTAATTTCCAGCAAAATGCGTGGTAAATTTTTTTGAGAAAGTTGTAGTGCGATTTGTTTCGTTGATGTATGCATAATAATGAGCGGGTGTTGGCTCCTCCCAACGGAGACGCCTTGGTTGATCCTCACTCGGCGTCCCCATCAGCGTCTCCGCGGGAAGGAGCTAAGATATTTTCATGCATAAATATAACATAGCCTTGCACACAACTAATCAAGTAAAATAATGATGTACATTAGTCTTGCAAAAATAACATTTTATATAATTATAGAAATTAGTTTAAGACAATCGAAATCGGAAATAATGTAATTATATAACACATGGTTTTAGAAAAAAACTATATCCATTCTTATTTTTATTACTAGAAGGGGAATTAAAAGGCATGCTATGATAAAAAGAGGGAGTTTTAACTCTCAATAACCATGCATAATACAACAAAAATTTAAAAAAAAATTATAGTTTTCTTCATTTAATTATAGTTTAAGAATAAATTAAAAATTATCTTTAAAATATTTCATTATTATATTCTATCTCCTCGTTCAACGGTCTATTTTAAAATTGGAGTCTATTAAAAGAATAGGTTGTACACGACGTAACATCTTATCTAATTTAATTTAATGTGGGATTAGACTTTATTATTATGACAAATAAAGTAGTAAAAATAAACAAATTAACAGATAAGAGAGACTTCTAATTCAATTAGATTATGCTCAACGTTGATTTAGACTTTTGTAGATAGTAGGAAAACTAAACCTAAAATGCATAAAAACCCTATTCTGAATAATAAAAAGAAATAATTTTGCATTATATAGTGAATATCAATTCAACTTTCTATTGTAAAACAAGTTGGTCTACACTTTGAAAGACCAAATTGTGAGATGAGCTAGATAGGGTACTTGGAGTGCCCAAGCAATCTGGGCTGCCATAGTAAGTGGCCCTAGAGCTGGTGAAACCCTCCTGAGAGCTGCACAATGCTGGTAAGATAGCTATCAAAGTGAGAATGTAAAAGAAACACTGAGGATGACTGGCCATTTGAAGTGCTGAAATAGAATCTAGCTGTGATGGTAAGAGAAGAAGTTGGAGAAGAGAATGCAATTGAGAATGGAAGATAGGTTGATGACAGAAAAAACCCATGCCAGTAGATATTTATAAGTGGAAGAGAAGAAGGATTTGTTTGAGACCATGGTCCACTGTGAAGTCCCAAAGAGAATTGCACTTTCTAGGCTTGTTGAAAAGTTGCATTCCACAAATTACAATTATTCAATTGGCCAAGTGGTAATACAAGGATATTCATGATCAGGTATTAGTGAAGGGGGAAAGGACATTTACCTGCTGTTTTTTGTGTTATGTTCCACTATCAAACAACTCAAAGATACTAGCTGATTCAAGTTGTTTTTTATATATGTATTCTTTTGGTCTATGGTTGTATGCTTGAGTCAAAAACAAGAGACTAACAAGGGATGAATCAGATAAAGAAGATGGTGGGTTAGGCCAAAATTGAGAGGCTTAGGCTGGTAGGATAAGAACTAAGAACACCTTGAATTAGGAGAGAAAGCACTCGCTTAGAAGACTACGATACACATGCTTTGAATTTCTGATTAAACAAATGTATGCAGTAGAAGTTGAGAATTTCTCTTTGTACTTAATATATATGGTTCACTACTTTCTCAAATTATGACTCAAAGACTCTTATAAGCTTAGGCTGTTGAAAAGTTTTGTACAAATTGAGATCTATTTTTGTGTTTTAGCATTGACCATACTGGTATTATTATATCATTGATGGGAAGTTATAAAAAGATGACCATCCTCAACCCCAAAATATTAAAACATGCATACATAATCCCAGAAGAGGATGCAAACTAAGACCAGACACTTCCAATTCAAGTTTTTCAATAACTTTGTGGATGTCAATTTTGATTATAGTGCTGGCGCAATTGAAGCTGTACTAGATAGAATATACATTCACCACAATTTCAACATCAGTTGTCATCTCAATGGGGAATTTGGACAGCCATTTTGCCTTCTGAACTTTTAGGCTTTTAGTTTAACAAAAAGGTTATAAATTAGGAATTCTATTAAATATTACTGAGAGATATATACATGCAACAAGTGTATTAATCCTCACATAATTAACGTACTCAAAATATGCTTCCAGATAACTTATATTTGAAACCATTTGTTTTTTTATGGGAACAAGTGTGTGGTAGATTAAAATAATGTAGAAAAGTGCACAAAAACAAACTTTTTAATATGTAAGATCAAATACTGCATGCTGATGTCTTGATTAGATCATAGGCTTTTTTCTTTTATTAGAAAGTGAAAAAGAACTTCGAAGAGTTCTCTTAAACCAATTTAAGTGAAACATGATGGATTTAAGTCATCTCTTTAAAATAGTTAACGTTATCCAAAATTAAGATCTATAATTAACAACCCTCGCTAATATACTGATCTTATCTAATAAGTATTGAATATGAGATTAATGTGAAAATAAATTTAGTTTTTTAAAAAAGGAGATAAATTTCTAGAAGTTGTATTTAGAAAAGCTTGGCCAGAAACATCTCTTATTGATCAATATTGATAATTATCTCATGGACATAGAGGAAGCACATTGTTAAATTAACATCGCTAAATTTATCATTTGTCCCTCTTATTTATGTTGAAGCTATTGAAGTATTAGTTACGATTTACAAATTGAATACATGTAGTTATTTTCGAATTTTTTTAACTTTTTGGGCTTTTATTTGTGTTTGGAGATTTAATAGCTTTTCTTTTAATTTTTTATTTTGAGAAATTTCATGTAGTATGTTAATTAAAAAGGTTCAGCTTAATTAATTTCATTCAAATAATTTTCTTTTTGTTATGTAGTTTTGAGAAATTTATTTAGTGATGCATATTTGATTATATGGTAGCTAAAACAATATAAATTCATGTATTATTTGATATGGGGCGATCTCTATGATCAACTCTTTAAAATTTTTAAAATTCAAGAAACAATAATTGGCAATTGATCCTAATTCTCTTTTAAATTCATATAAGAGGACATCTTGTAAAAGTGTGCTTAATTACTTTATTATATTAAGTAGATATTTAAAGGTCGAGTAAAGTTTTATTATAACATTCAAAATCACATGCACCTAGGCACTCATCTAAACCATAAGTTTGAATACCTAACCACTTACATTTATAGTCAATATCAGGTATAGTTGGTTCAACAGAGTCAAATTGGGTTCAGCTAAAGTTTAAAATAAATAAAATACTTCAAATATATATTTTATCGTCGATCATATGCACCTACGCACTCATCCAAACCCGGTCGCAAATATTTACTGGCCAGAAAGATCAATCAAGAACTGAAGTTGAAACCGAATTTGCGTCAGAAATCTTGGTTATAAATAATTTGTAAGTGGTTCTCTAACTTTGAAACCGAACTAAAATGGGTATGTTTGGTTCCTACTTTTGCCACTGAATTTCTTTCTAATTGCAAATTTTACTAGCAACCATATCTACAATGACTGAATTTAGTAGTTGCAAATATGGCCGCAAAGCTTATCAGTGATCTGATTTATGATCTTCAATGGCCGAATTTTTTGATCGCTGAAAACTAATTTTCCACTAATGAGAGTGATGGGTACCTGACATTCGATACTTTATTTTTAAAATATAATTTGAATTATAAAGATAATTTATCAATATAATTATTAAATATCCTATATATATTTAAAATATTTATTTTACTTAGCTTCACCTTTTATAATATGTATTATTATTATATAATTATAATAAATTCTTTTAAAAAATATAGCTTGAATAGTTGAATAGATACTTTTTTAAACTCGTCATTTATCATAAATAGTCGGGTTTGGTTTTACCTAAGTGGTAAATGGTTAAGTATGACATTAGAGGTAAAAGATTAAATAGTAAATAGTTGAGGATTTACAGGTTTGGCTTAAACGGTGAGTCAAAGTTTAGGCAATATAAACCAAACTCAATTGATAGACACCCCTGTTCTCATGTAGCTAACTAGATACATTTCATGTGGTTTAAACAAGTCCTCAATTTCTACGAATATCATCATTAGACTAACTTTATTAAGCGATGGCATGAAAAACTTCCAATGGTTAATTGATGATGTAGAAAAGCCACATCATAAAATAAAATTAAATAATAACATAATATTATTTATGTATTAAAATAAAATATGATAATTAAATAAAATATTATTATTTTATTTTATTTTCTATCAAAATCGTTCTTTCAACCCAAAGTGAGACAACAAAAATTTTATTATTTTTCACATATGGGTAATAAATTAGCTTTATAGCAAGAAGATAAATAAAATATTTTATTATTTATGTCAACCTTTAATGTAGTTATTATTTCTGTAATTTGTGTCTTTGTTTCATTTTAATTATTTTTATTTTATAATGTAGCATTGCTACATCCCTCATTAACCGATTGTAAGCCTCTCGTATCATCATTTAACTGTATTTATCTAATGATAGTTTCGATAGTTTTGAAGGTGATTAAATGATTTTTTTTAAATAGAAGGATTAAATGGTGAGTTGACTTAATTGATGGGGTTAAATGATTATTTGACTCATTCTAGGGGGCTAAGTGATATTTGCTATTAAATTTAAAAGAAGGCTTAATATCAACACCACCCATTTAATACTAACGACAATATAATAATATAATTATTCATTCTAAATCATATGACTTTAGTTTTTTATCTTAGGACAAAATTACCCCTTAGATGACTTTTTTTTTGGCTTAGGACAAAATTACCTTCATTGTCCTGCCACTCTTATAAGGGCTCACGTTAAACATAACAGACCCGAGTATTAAATGTTGATACTAAGTTTTCTCTAAATTTAATTATCGTTCTTACATAAATCATGAGAATTAAATTCTACAAATTTTCTTCCACAAACTCTTAACACGAAGCATCAAACAAGGTCTTCAACAAACTTACGGCCTTAATAATGCAATCACAGTCCAGATTAGAGCTCAAAAATTTCGAACTTGGAGAATGATACTCCATTTCATTTAGTCACAGCCATTGAAATAGCCCAGTGTTTTGTTATATGTTTTCTATGGACTGATAGTATATATTTTCTTGCGCCCTTTTTCACAGTTAATCCCAAGTTCCACGACATTAATACGTTTATTTGCCTATTCCAATGTACTCATAGACAATATTTTCAGATTCTACACGAGTTTTAGCAAAATACAAAATACTATTGTCCATCAAATTCTTCGTGAAAACATGGAAACTCAATTCTATAGCCATCCAAATTTCCACAAAATTAGTTTAAACTGTTCATTCTTGCCCAAATACAACATAAATGGTAAATCTTTCTACAACCGGTACCTACTGTAACCGCCTAATCCAGGTGGGCCATAATCGTCTAGTGATTGTGAAGACATTGAAGATGAGTATGACGACGGCGGCAAGTGAGAGTAAGACCTATATCCTGCATCTCGCGAATCATATCCACCGGATCCTGTATCTCGCAAACCATATCCACCAGTTGATGGTTCTTTATGCACAGCAATGCAATCCTGCAAATAAGCAGTTGCAACGAATACTTAACATGAGCTACCTGGAAGCTTTACTTTTATTTTTGTTTAAAGATGGAAATGGTACTCATCAGGAAAGTGCCCCTCGAGAAGTTGATTTTTAAAACTCAATTGACATATTGAGAAAAGAACTACTGTCTATAAGCGTTCTTGGATATACAACTGAGAATAACACTTGCAAAGACCATAAACCGTAAACATAACATATTGTAAGCTTAAGTTTACAGTTATTTAATTAAATTATCAAAGCAAGTGATGTTGAAGTCTTCAAAAAATTAAGCTTTCAAGACATGCATTTCATTGCTACTTGTATTGCTAAATGCCAACAGAGTAATAAAGTAACATATTACATACGGCTTGCAACAATGAGTCGATGACCAAAGACAGCTTAAGAAAAACCAAATTAAAAGGATGCCAAACAATAAAGTAAAATGAACAGATTGATGTCAACCAACACCTGTTGCTATAAAATACAAGCTGCATAGTCACACATGTTACCTGAATAAGTTGCTGTGCAGTCTGAACTTGAGATGAGGTGCCCTTAATTTCAACTGTGATCTCATCTGGCATGCCAACACTTTCCTGAACAGTTAAAATTGCTCCACTCGTTCTCCGAATGTAAGCTATATTTGCTCCTCCAATTCCAATAATATCCTCCGCATAAGATAAAGGAATTTGCATAGTCTGAGTAACCTATGGGAAAAAATGAATGAACAGAATGCAAACATATAAACGTCACAACATGAAGGCAGAAACTGTATACCACAAGAATGAACACCATGGTTGCAAGCAGAAAGATTTAAATATATCTGGTCGCTGAAAATAGCCTACCTGAGTAACCATTACACGCCCTAAACCTGAAGTACGCGGCCCAGAAAGGGTAGGATCTTGACCATAAATTGACAGCCTAGAGCGTGGAATTTGTGGTTCTAGTTGGTGTTCACGATCAAAAAACAATGAATCCCTCTTCATTGGTAGAGAGTAGTCACTGCTAATGCCAGTTGGAGTTGTTTCATGTGCTTTATCAGACCAAAGGTCAGCTGAACGGTCCGGAGCAGCTGATGCATTGTACTGCAACAGCATATAATCATTCATTGATAACATAATAAGAAAAAGTAGACACATCCAATCTCAAATATTAATTTTCTTCAACTTACTGCCTTCTCAAACAGAGGAAGAACACTATGATCCACCAAAAACTTTCGAAGCTGTCCAGTGACTGCTTCAAGTGCTTTAAGAACCTTGATATACTCCCCTTGTATATCTACAATCCGTTCATCGGGGGCAGCATAAAATGGCACCTCGTCTACAACAGAACCAACAAACAAAGATCATGAATCAAGAGACACATCTTATCAACCTTCTGCTACATGTCACCTTAAAAATAAGAATCCCATAGTTTCTTCTTCAGAATCAACTACCACAACTGCAAAAAAAAAAAAAGAAGCTTTTGCAGGTTCACATGATAAATCCAAATGTTATGGCCCAAGATGTCAAATTTGATAGCAAAGGCATATATCTTCTTAAATTCACAAGAAAAGCATCAAGGAACTCTAAATCTTAAAGAACCTTGATATACTCCCCTTGTACATCTATGATAATTCTTTCATCAACTCGTCTAAAACACAGGCCCAACAAACACAGATTGTGAATCAATGAGACACCCCTTATCAAGCTTCCACTACGTATCACATCAAATTCAAAATTCCCACAAATTCTTCACGAAAGAATCAGAATTAAAACTTCCAATAGATAAATAATTGGTTTATTCATACCTTCAAAAGTCAAATTTAAATGGTATGTTACAAAGATATACATATATCTCCTTAATTTAAAAGAAAAATAGTGACCCTAAATGACAAAGCAAATTTAAGATCATAGCAAGAAAAATTTTTCGTAAACAGAACAATAATTGAACCGAACAATAGTGTTACTAACATCAAAAAGAAAAAGGTGGTAGCTTACTTTCGGGTAGAACACGCACAGAAGCACCACTAGTCTCCTGTATAGACTTAATCACGCTCCCTTGCTTCCCAATCAAGTAGATTGCTTGCGATCCGGCGACAAGAAGCCGTATCGAACTCCTCACCTGCGCCAGCGCCTCGCCCTCGCCTTCCTGCACCCCACAAACTCGCTTGAACACTCTGATCACCGCATCCATGGCCGGCGACACCGCCGCATCGGGCTCATCCTTACCAGATATCAAAACCTGCACAACAAGGTCCGAAAAAAAATCAAATATTTACACATCCATACACCCCAGAGATCGATTCGGGAGGTGGGAGAGAGGGGATATTACGATGCGATCGGTGGTGCCGATGGCACCCTCGAAGATGCGAATGCGGGCGCGGGTCTCCTCGCACATCCTCTTGATGAGCTCCCCCTTGCGGCCGATGATGCTGCCGACGGTGAGAACGGGGACGATGAGCCGGAACACGCTGTCGCCGGGCCACCCCGGCCACCGCGGCGCTGCCGCGGCCGAAGCTCCGGCCGTTGGCGGGGCGGCGTCTGAGGCCGGGGGAGTGGCGGCTGGAGAGGAGGGAGTCTCCGGTGCGGCGTTTCCATTGTCGGCGGAGTCGGCGGCGGCGGCCATGGCGGCGGAAGAAGGAGATGAGATGGTGTTTGGGGGAGATAAGATGAGGGTTTGGTTTATGGTTTACCCGGGCAAAATAAATAATTTATTTTGATTCGATTTAGCTTATTTGATTTTTTTTTAAAAATTATAATAATTATGAAAACTTCTTATAAAAATATTAAATTTTATTAACGCTCGTCGAAGCCAGGTGTTGGATTATGGTTTACCCGGGCAAAATAAATAATTTATTTTGATTCAATTTAGATTATTTAAAAAAATTTAAAAAAAATTATAATAATTATGACAACTTAAGAAAAAAGTATTGAATTTTTATTAACAATCCTTGAAACCACGTGATCGACCCCCTTCACCATATTTAAAGGAAGAAGATAAGAGAAACGGAAAAATAAAAAAAAATGTTGAACTAAAATGAAGGTTAGAGGGGCCATAAAGTACTATTAATAGACCTAATAAAATTGGGGAGGGAAAAGAAGTGGAGAAGGGAGGAGCCCTTTAGGAGTGCACTTGTGGAAGACTCTTTTAGTCCATTAGAACTTGGAGTGCCCCCAACACAATACAACCTTGGAGTCTAATATATCGAATTAAAAGCTACAAAAAATCCACTTTGATTATAAATTATAAAAATTATCAAATAGTGGATTATGAATGCTAACTCACTGTAAAAAAAACTTGTGAATTCGCACCGAACCAAGTAAAAAATCTTCATTTGTATCTTGTTTTATCTTTTGTTGAATTTTAACTTGCAATTTCAATAACAAAAGCATCTTGGGTCAACCCTATTCACCTTCCATACACCAACGGCCTCCCATCAAGAGAAGACGCTCAAAATCTGTGCACAAACATATATTTTTAAAATGAATAATTAATTAATCATATGAGTTATCATATTTTTTATAATTTTATATAATACTTTAATTATTTTTAATAGATAAAATAGGCTTGATGGAGGTGCTAATGCAAGAGTGAAGGTGTGACCGTAGAATCTTATAAATAATTAAAATAATCTTAAATATTTTAATATGCTATAGTTAAAATAAGAGATATAATTTATAATTATAATTAAATAGGAATCTTATGAATTTAATCTTAATAGTTATAATAATTTAATAGTCATTCTAATAAACGTAATTTATAGTTATAGTTAAATTAGGTATTTTATAAATTTGATTTCAATTGTTATATTAATCTAGCATAACTTTTCATCTAAAATTCTACAAATTTCATAAAACATTTCTAAAAATTATGGGTGCACCGTGTGAAAGTCTAATAATATATAATTTGATAAGTTATGAACAAGTCTATGAGCAATTGGACCTTTATGATCCAATCGTCTTTGCCTTTGTCGATAGGAGATGATATCCATTGACATTATATGGTAGATAAAAATAATTATCATGATAGTTTATTTAATTGTAGGATGAATATATAATATAAAGTCTTAAAGTTTGAAAACAAAATAGAAACAGGTAAAATTTATAAATTATGAATATAGTAAGCTTAATAAATACAAACACAGAGTTAAATATAAAAATTAAAATATCTAAAAGAACAAATAAATTTTGGGAGAAATAGGAACAATTAAAAACTAAAGATTAAAATATTCAAAAAAATATGTATTTCAGGAAAACAATTTTCTATATTGATATTAAAAATTAAACTACTTGAGAGTATTAATAAAAAAATAAAATTAAATAAAGTTATATGGCATTTATAAATATCTAAAATATCTAGAAGAGTATGTATTTCTTGAAAGAAACTTTCTATATTTATAATAAAAAAATTAATTTACTTTAAATATTAATAAAATATATATAGAATTAGATATTGCGTGAGATTTACATTTCAGTTTGAAATAATTTGACAACAAAAGAAATTTTGGAACTTGAAAACTTTCATAATTTTTTTTTCACATGATGAAATTTCAGTTTAAATTTTGGCTTTTTGTCAAAGAACTTTCATAAATTTTCTCAGTAGCATTATGTTATTGGGAATAATAACGTGTTAGAACGAATTCTTTCACAGGAAGCTTGGAGAAGAGAATTTTGTAATGAAAGGGGGCGAAACGTAGAAGTGAAGGGGTATGCATACTTGTTCTCGAGTACTTGGCTTGGGTTTTTCTTATGTTTGCGGAGAGAAGGAGACGACAACTTGTAGGTGGGAAAAAAAGAGGACAACATGTTAGGCTCATTGAGCCTTCAAAAGAGACTTGCAACAAGTTGTACAGACCTCTTTTAATCTAAAATTAACTCAAAAAATAAGACTTTTCTATTATCTTAAGTTATCAACATCATTCACTATCGTTGTAGGATAAACCTAACATAACACACATAGCACTAAAGAAGGATGATGATTTAATAGACTTTTAGTTGCTACCTGATATAATTTGACTTGGAACCTAAATAAAATAAAATAAAATAATAATAATAATAATAATAATAATAATAATAATAATAATAATTTGAATTGGTATACAGATTGAACCGATTGAGAGACAAATAAGATAATACTCTCATCACAAAATCTCTACTTAAATAAAACAATAATAATAATATAATAAATAAATAAAGAACAAAGAAACTGTACGAGAAAGGGCAGTGTTTTTAGCTTCCATAGGACATCTGATACACAGCAAATCAAGCACAAGAATATAAAAAAGGATTGGAAACTCTTGGAGCCTTGCTGCGGAGTTTGGTTGTGCCAAGCCGTCATTGCCCTGTTTTGAGCCACCAAAGAGTCTAATGTCGCTGTTTCTTGGGAGGAAGAAAGTTTGCACCAACTAGAGTCCTCTCGTCGAGTGTTGTCGGAGTTGGACCATTTCTGCCTTGCTGCACCTTTGGCCGCTGTTCTTAGATCGTTATCATGGGAGTTTAGAGATAAGTAACACATCCTTTGCCAGAGAATTGCTATCGTGAGACGCCCCTTTGCTCCAACACTAACACAAAGGTACTATTCCACTAGAGGATTACTGCCTCTAAGAAGAAGGACAGTCAAGACCATTGGCGTGGAGTTTGAAGTGCATCTGACAGAGTGCCTTCCAAATTTTTCGTCGGTGACTGTTGCCATCACCAGAATTCTGCCAGTAAGTTGCCGTTGGAAAAGTGAGAAAATAGAGCATTGAAGAGTAGAAAACATCAGCAAACAGTGGACTTTGAGGCCGATTTCCCATCAACGCCGGTCATCCCCGACTATGTCATGGTGTCCCTAGTGAATGTGGCAAAGTGATCAACACATACAAGTCGAGAGATCTTGCCATAGGTGACCCAAGTTGCTGAAAAATCACCTAAAGAAAGCTTGCCTGAGCAGAGTATCAGTAGAAAACAGGAGAAAGTGGTAGCAAATAATGGATTTTATGAATATTTTTTGACCAATGTCGGTCGTTCTCGACTTTTCCTTGGTGTGAAGAGTGAATTTGGAAAGACAAGCTCCAGATCCGGGCAGAGTTCTGCCGTAGTTTAGAGTCATTATCACCAAAAAAA
Source organism: Piper longum (assembly GCA_032619315.1). NCBI lineage: Eukaryota > Viridiplantae > Streptophyta > Magnoliopsida > Piperales > Piperaceae > Piper > Piper longum. The sequence goes on from JAVDBV010060175.1 coordinate 13,159, forward strand.
ATTTGAAAAGTGACCCATCGGACAAGGAAAAAGACAAGAACAGAGTGAAAACAGCAGCGGAGATCTGGATTCATAGATTATTTTTCAACCAACGCCGGAGTGAAGTTAGCAAAGTGGGAATTCCGTTGCTACACTGGGAAAAATCTAATAAGAGACCTATTTGATCAGGAAAAATACAGGAACAGAGTGGAAACAACAGCAGAGATTAGGATTCGTGGATTATTTTTCAACCAATGCTGGTCGTTTTCGGGCCCAAATTGGTGACCAACGTGAAGACGAAATAGTGGTCTTGAAACCCAAATTGAGTTTCGCCAAAGTTCGTTAGTGTAGCCGTTGGAAAAAAATAGTGAAGGGAAGAAATTGCCGTTTGTAAAAGATCAAGTAGCCACTGTTGAAGATGTAGGAGCACAATATTGCTAAATTTAACCTTGCTATTGTGGATAGGTTACTGCTTCTTCTTGTTGTCAAGAGGAAAACCAAGTGCCATTATGGAAAGGGAATTGCTGTAGAGCTGAAGAAAGGTTGTCGGTAGTGGGAGCAAGGAAGAAGAAGTGATTATAAGTGGGTTTGGGCTCACCTGCTTGTGTATTACTAGTTGGGTAAAATATAGAATTGAACAAGCTGTCCGCTTTGAGGATTATTGGTGTAATTGATCATGCTCGTAAGAACTATCCGTAATTCAGCCCGTACTTATCCATCAGACAAGTTTATCTCAGGACTGGTCTCGATTTAATTTGGATCAACTTAAACTTCATCTCAAGATATATTCTCCTAATACAAGTAGCTTGAAGCTTTGCAATAGATTTTCTCCATCAAGGTAGTTGAGTTGGGTATATTGAGTTAATGAATTAAAGTGGCAAAAATCCTACTAAACCTTATAATTTATAATATTCAAAGAAAATAGAAGATTGTGAGCATCGACTTCACTGTAGAGTGTCCCTTAGGAATTCACGTTGAATCCTCTTGGGAACCATGTAAAAAATTTCTAGCGTGTTATTTTGGTGCTTGTGATATCATTTGCATTATTTTATATTATCGTACTATTACTTTGCGAGCAAGGGTACCTTGGTTCCATCGAACCCTTTAAATTTGGATCAAATCACAAAAATTGCGGTCTAGGGGGTGGATGATCTCGCGCCTAAACTTGATTGGGTAGGTAAGGTAGATTGGAGCACTTACTGTAGTCGTTGGTTGGTGGTGCTGCCACATCAATTTTTTTTGTTAGATGGAAGAGGTGGAGGTTGAGGGCTTTATACACAAGCGTGGGGGAGTTTGTGGCGATGCATGTAATAAGAAAACATAATTAATAATTAAAATAGTTAAAAATCTTGTAGATATAATTTTAGTCAGTTTGGTCAAGGTTAATTTTTTTTTAAAATTCTCTAAAATTTAAAAAAATTCTATAAAAAATGTAGGTTTCCCAAGTGGAAAAAACCATCTTCTTTTATATAATTAATAAATAGATTAATAGATATAAATAGATAGATAGAAAGATAGATATATAAATAGACAAATTATTAATAGATAATAGATAAATAGTAACAGTTGTACTTCTTTGGTTTCTTGGGCCCCTTGGGATGAGTCGAGTTTTATGGGAAATTCATATTCAACCATCTTTTTTTCTCTTTCAAACAATCATATTCATATTTATATATTCAAATAATGATATAAAAACCAAATAAAGTTTTTTGTCAATAAAACATTAATATTTTCAGGCTACAAGAGTTCAACAAATTATTTTTTTGTCAAACGTCCTAATAAAACATGCAAATAAAAAAAACCCAATTTACACTTTTGTTTATCTTGGAGAAGTCACCATTGCCCTTTTCCTCTATGTTTTCCCTTGTAATAATTTTTCAATAGCGGCAAAAGAGAGAGAACACACCGTAGATGAGTAAAATAAACTTATTTCGATATATTTTTATACTCGTTATAGCAAAATGTTTCAAAGTAATTCAAAATTTTAATTATACAACCAAAAAATTATAACGTTTCACATGATTTCGGTTCCAAAAATGATTGCAAATTGATGAATATATTTTGCAAAGGTAACATATCAACTTGAACAATTCTTAAATATGATAAACAATTGAGAACAAACGGCGGCGTATACTCGTTTTCTAATACAAACTAATTATGCTTGCTATAAAATCAACAATATTTGCAAGTAGGGGTAAACGAGTCGAGCCGAGCCGAGTAGGGGTATATTTAAGTTTGGCTTGATATAAAATAAGCCGAGCCGAGCTTTAATGTAAACAAATCGAGCTTTAATATAAACAACCTGAATCGAGCTTGTTCAAAATGTATGATGTTTGTGTTTAGTTCGAGCTGAGCTCGAGCCAAATTCGAGCTAAGCTCTAACAGATCTCGAGCCTAGCAAATATTTATGTACTTGACTTATATAAGATCAATTTTTTTTTGAATACTATAAGTTCAATGTGATTTTAATAGTATTTACGAGCCGAACCGAATATGTTTTCGAGTTTGAATACATCAAATTCGAGTTTCAAATCGAGCCGAGCTAAACATTCATTTACTCAAATTCTGTTAGTTGTACAACAAGTTTATCTATTTCAAGCCGAGTATTTTTTCAAGAACAAAATTAACAAAGACAAGCCGAACCAAACGTAAAAAACCAGCGAATAAATTTTGCACGTTTATACCCCTATTAACGAGCAATAAAGGATATATATTTTTAGGGAACTCATAAAAAAATACCCCTTCCCGATATTACAGGTATGAATAAAAGAGAACAAGAACAATAAAAAATAAATAAATAAATAAAAGACAAAGCATGAAACGTGGTTCCATCACTTAAAACAAATATGCAAAGGGGTCACTTTGCGTTGCCTCCGAGATCGCCTTTATGCGACATCTCTAAAGTCAACATGTCATTCACCGTGCCGTGAATATCCTCGCCATTTGCCCTTGCCAAAGTCACCGCCGATGACTTCCGCCGCAGCTCGACCCGTCATTCACCACCGTTGCCAATTTTTTCATCGTATGTTGTCGCCAAAGTTGTCGCGGGTGCCGCCGCCACTGTTGCCGATCATCCCCAAGTATCGTCGCTTCACCTGGAGCCTTTCAAAACTTTCCTTCTTCCTAGAACACAAGCAGACACTGAAAAAGATGTTTGTTTCTAAAATGTATTCATCATCGAAGTTTGCAAAAGAAGAGGATGGAATTGCAACTGAAAAGATTGTCTTGAGTGCACATTTTTAAAAGAAGATGGAATTTGTGCATAAAACAATTGAACTACTTGTGAGATTTTTGAGATTGGTGGACAGTGATGACAGGCCTTCAATGCCATTCATTTATGATGCAATGCAAACGACTATCCAAAAAATAAAAGAGGTCTACGACATGAAAGTAGAGCGATACAAGTTATTTGTTGATATTATCACCAAGAGATGGGCGAATCAATTTTGTCATCCTCTTCATGGTGCAGCATATATGCTTAATCCTCAAACCCGTTATCGCTCCAACTCTATCATTGTATGTTCTTATTTAACTTACATATCTTTATAATTTTTTTAACAATTTCATATTGCTTATGTTTGATTGGGACTAATTTTGTAGCCAAACGAGGTATATCATGCATTCAATGATGTCATCTATCGTTTGGAAGTCAATGATGCAGCTCGATCCATGA
>JAVDBV010060176.1:0-19139 GCA_032619315.1 Piper longum
TATACACACACACTTCATGCCTTGCTTCTTTATTAAAGGATTTTGTACATACTTGTCATTGTAGCACCTAACGCTCCTTGTTAATTGATTCCTTTTGTCAAAATGGATGCCAATGTCAACAATGATCCAAGTTTTACAAAACACTGGTCTGATTAGAGTCCTAATTTATAGATTTAAAAGGAAGAGTGGTAGTCTGTTGTAAGGTCTTACAACTAATAACGTTATATGACAAAGCTATCAATGATAATTCTGAAAATTCAATAATTAATAGGTTCTATCATCCATGCGTATCTTCATGGTAACTTCACCAAACGTTATAAGACCTTATAGCTGATAGTCTGCTGAGAAATTAATTACCGGTATTTGAGTACATTAGCTTATATAATTTTGATGAAAAAACCACTAAAAAAATTGTTTTTTTTATGCTTTAGAAAAATGGAGTAGAGGAAAACACAACTTTTCTCCATCCCTTTTTTTTCTACGCTTTAGAAAAAATACAATATATATTTTTTAATATTTGGAGATTTGTAAAGGGGATAGTCTTACAAATTTATATGCTGTAAGACCCAATTGGCAAATAGCATTTTAATATCTATTAAATGTCTTCAATGACAATTTTAAAAATTTATCAATGAATAATATTATTTCTTATACACATCTTAATGCCGATCAGTTCTTACAACAAATAAGGTTGTGAGACCTTACAACTGATTATAATTTAAGAGAATAATGTATTATTTTTAAAATTTTCTTGATGACAAAAATGTGGCAAAAATTTCTCCACCTTACTTCTCTCTATGTTTTAAGAATGGGGAATTTTTTGAGTGAATAAAAGTTAGAAAATGAATATATACTTGCCTTCATTAAATATATGTACAAAGAGATGGAACTTTAAATGAAAGTTACAACGGCATGACCAAGATATGCGCAGCTTAATTTGAAACATTTTCATGGTTACCCTAATAATCAATTGTGTTATATGTGGTCTCATATGCGACTTTGACTTACAAAGAATACATGTAAGTTGAAACTTGCATTAGATGAACAAATATGAGACATTTGTTGCAGAATTATATGCACAGATTGGCGCCTTAATTGTTTGATAACTTATTCAAACTTAATGTATGTACATAATTACTTTCAAAGTTAACTTAAACTTGATAAATTAATCACTGAATATTAGGGACAGCTTGATCCAGCTCAAATACGCTCAAAGTTTCACTTAATTTCATTCAAGTCAAAGTTTAACTTGAATGTAGCGAGCCTAAACCCGAACTCACCTCCATTCGGCATTCATCCTATTGGGCCATGATAATTGTCTATTTTAAAACTATGTTACCCATTCTTATGTGCTTAATCGATTTAGTTATGTGATTTTTTTGTTGTTATTTTTTTGTGTTTTTAGTAATTTTTATTAGTTTATATGATTATGATTTTTATTTAGAAATTATAAGCTTTAGTAGCTATTTTAGAGTTTTAATATAATTTTAATTCGTGATTAGTATTTATAGGTAATTGGAGCGGAAAAGTCGAGACGAAAGTGTGAAGAAAATAAAGAAAAATCAATGTAATTCAAAATAATCTTTCTTCGTTAATAATTGTGAACAGAAAGCCCTTGATTGGTTAAAGTGAAGAAAAGTATGAGCTGCTGGAAAGTAGGAACCTAATTAGTTAAATTTGGAGCTTTTCAACTTGTCTTTGGAAAAAGTGGACAAGAGGTGGACGTGACGTCCGAAAAAGCAAGCGAGCGCCGCGGCGCTTTATTCGCTATTTTGAGGCCGCGGCGATCACGTCGGCGCTCGTACGTATAAAAATTAAAAAAATATTACAAATTTGCTAAACTCTGACTTTTACAAAGAAAATTTTAATATTTTTTAATTATAAAAAAGGTATTTATATATAAAATTAAGAGGCCTTTTATATTATTTTTTCTTCTCCTTGAGAGGTTTTTCACTAAGTTTTTGGAATTTTCAAATATGGGTTAAAAGGAATAGATTAATGATTCAAAGAAAGAGTAATTTTAAAAAGAGTTTATTTTTCTTATATCCATTAGGTTTTATTGTTTTATAATTATAAATTGTTCAAACATTCTTTTTATAGTTTTGTTTTCTTATTTAATGGGGTAGATTTTATTATAATAAAGAAGAGATGAACCTTAGATCAATAACTTAATAGTTGTTTTGATTGGAATTTAATTATTATTTTCTTCGTGAGAGTTGTATTTTGTTATGTTTAATTCTTTTTTTATTTAATTATTAAATCATAGTGAGGTCTCGAAGAGAATCTATATTTTAAATAATTAATTGAATTAAAAATTGATTAACTCTCTCTTCAATATATATCCATAAATTGAATATAAGTATCTGATTAAGAATTGTACAAAGTTTATGAGATCAGTTTAAATCGTGCACCAAAAGGAATATTTAATAATAAGGAATTCACGAAACTTAATGCATGCTAAACTAAATTGATAAAGGGTAGTGTAATGAAACGAGTATACAACAATGAGGAGATTTAATATAGTTAATTAATGCACCTAAATGGTAATTATATAATAAAAAATTCTACCGTCTCATGATGCATAATATTTAATTTCATGATTATAATTATTTTGTGAATAAGATGGGTTTAAGGGGATTATATTCTGTAGCATATTATTCGTATATTGAGAAAATGTAATTCTTAAATTAGGTCTTATTTTCTTTTTATTTTATTTTAGAATAGTATTTAGATAAATAAAAAAAATCATTTGCTCTTACTCTAAATGATTTAGTTTAATAATTTTAATTGAGTAAATAACTATTTTCTGTGGGATCGATACCATACTTATGATTTTATTACTTGGTCACGATTCATATACTTGTCATATATTAAATTTGTATTAGACCAAGCCCACTCAATAGGGATGGGTTTGGGCCCGATATAAATCAGATATAGCCATATTCGAATCTAGCCCGCATTTGAAAATTTGTACCCAAATATGAAGATTATATTTATTTTATACCATATGCGTATCTGAGACAAATATGTGTCTGACCTGAATCTGACTCGACTGACTAAAATAATATATATTATACAAAATTCAATATAAAAACATATTTAAAATATTATTTTTTAAATATTTCAAAATATAATTTTATAAAATATCATCTGTTCGGATTAGAAACAGGTTGGATCACCCTAAATTCATATCCAATCTAAATATTTTCAGATATATTATATCTCTCAAAGGTTTAAACCTGAATCTAATCCAAAACTGTTTCGGATTGGATATAATGGTGTCGATTTTGATCCGATTCACGGAAATTGGATATTTGAACTCATGCCTAACACTCACAAATAATATCTTTTTGAACAAAAAGCCATGCAAACATGAGTTCAAATAGAGCATGTCATTCTTGTTTGAGTCTAACCATCTTAATTGTTGATTATTTATATTGAATGGTCATACTATTTATGGTATAATTTGTATTGAATATTTTATCGCAATTAAACAAAATGTCACATATATAAGCTAATAGCTCGAGTTTGTACTCTCCTTCAATCCTCTCAACTCATCGGCCATCGCCCAACTTTCCTTAGTGATTTTAATCATAGTTTTAAAACTTTTTCTTAACTCCAAAAACTCTCTTTGTCGACTTGACTTAAAAGCATGCCAAGTCAACTCCATGGATAACTCCTGAGTGACTAATTTAGTAATTGAGTCCTCGTGCAATGTCGTATATCTTATATTAAGGCATATTATTTTTCTTTTAAAATAGCTAAATCAATAGTTTTAAGAAATGTAAATCTTATACTTATTAGTTTTAAATATAAAAAAATAATACATACTAATTTCACATAATTTTTATTTATATAATTAAAATTTTAATATAAATGACTCTAAGTCGGCTTGGAGTAGAGTCGTTCCACTCCATGGCATGTCGAGCCAAGTCTGAGTTACGAGTATTTAAACTATAATTTTAAAATTAGGCTTTTAAGGTGGAGAGGGGAGTGAGGAACACTACGGTATATTAATGGGGATAAATCATAAATCTTTAGCATGGTTAACAACTTTCAAAAGGATCACATAGGCGACTAGTTTCCTCTTCATCCAAGTCTTGTAGTGTGAGTTGCAAGTGTGACACTATTTTAGTGGGTAGGAATGGGTTCAGATCTCTGATATGGCTAATCCGAGTTTGGAACCCATATCCAATTCAAATCTAGATATTACATTTATTTTATTTACGAGCGCTAATCTACTAGAAGGACTCCCCATCAACAGGGGTGGGCACAGATGTTTGGATTACCGAATCCGACAAAAGTCCAAAGCTGCCTAACAAAATTCAATCGAATAAAAAAAAAATTAAACATGGACATTTCTTTGTCCGACCAAATGACCGACCGAGTGTCTGATATTTTATATTAATAGTATAATGTCTTCAACATTTGCGAGGCTAATATTATGTTCTATGAAAATTTCAAATCATGATACACATTAAAATTAATTAAGTATATTCATAAAATTGATATTTAATATCTAAATAATTCAAAATGACTTCATAGAAAAAAGATAAAAGTCATCCTCATATTTAGGAATTTAGAACAATACATTCACATCAACAATCATATCAAACCACTTAGTATAAAGTTAAAATGCTCTCAATTAGTGCCATAGTTTATTAAATTTTCAAAATTTAGCTCTTATACATTTCCAAGTCAAACAAAAGATTATCAATGTATAGAATCTTTAAAGTAATCTTTGACATTAAAATGTAGTCCAATTTTACATAGAATTCAAAGACAAAATATTCTAGTTGTTGATTTTTCATCTAATGCAGCTCACTTACATGAAATTCTATACAAATGAGTTAATTACTTGTAGAAATATTTTATAAATATTAGAAGAGTAGAAACTAAATACAACATTCTCACATACTCATTATAGACATGAAGATGGAATATTATCTTCATCAACACAATCATCAATACCTACTCATTCTTCAATATTCATTGTTCCAAAAACATTTGATGATAAACATGGTTGTTTCTCTAGAAATATAAAATATAGTAGTAAGAAAAGAATATCTATTAACAAATATGTCAAAATTAAAAAATACATGGATATAAAATATGAATTACCTTCATATTCATTCCTCAACTAATTTGGGGTAGATATCAAAGCTTTCAGTATTTTTGGGCTCAAATTATTCCTAATTGAGTAATTGTTTATTCTCAAATACTAAATATCGATTTGGAGGCGACGGATGACATAGGAACAGTTAAAACATCTTGAGCAGTTTTTTCCATAATAGGATATTTAACCATGTTCAATCTCCACCATGATAATATATCAATTGCTCATCACTTCATCCACAAAAGAAATAGTTGGTTTATCCAAATAATTCTCAAAATTAGTTTGTGTCCGCTTCTTTGATGAACAATTCATAATCAACTTGCTTACTCTTTGCAATCTCCTACTTAGACCTCCAATAGGTCAAACAGTTGATGAACTTTCAATTCCAATAGAAGGCTTGCTTGACACACATCTAGTTATAAATTTCTCAACACTTGAGTAAACATTATTTGTTTTTCAAATATTGTTTCACTTTTGTAAGAATGTCTTCTCTCTCTTCTATGCAAATTGTGTGAAAATAGTACACAACAAAAGTCATTTTTTATCTAGGGTCCAAAATCAAAGCAATCACCAATTACATATTTGTTTCTTTCCAATATTTATCAAACTTTTCCAACATTGAATTTCCCATTGATGACATTAAATTTGATTCACTACTACATCTTTTTGTCAATTGAAGCCTGAGCTTACAAATCATGTTAAAAAAAATATTTGATGTAGGATACTTAGTGCTGAAATTTTTTTTGGTTAACTTATAAAATGGAGCCAAACATTCATGTGCCACTCTTAAATCATTTCATTCATCCTAAAAAAGACATGAAATTCACATCACAACAACTATAACGTTCAAAAATATCTTTGAGATCTAAAGTCACACGAATCATTCGTAAGTAGAATTCAACGTAGTCTTCACGTCAAGCACTAAATAATGTTTAGGCGCATTCAATTGACTTGCATATTTGTAGAAATAATCACTTTTTAAATTGAACCTTTAATATATTTCACACTTTCTTGAACCTTCTTTATAAACTTAGCAATCCAATTCAACCCATCTTGAACAAGCAAGTTCAAAATATAAGCACAACATCTCATGTGAAAGCGATTACCCGAAAGATTTGGAGTTCTACTTGAGAAAAAAAACTTCATATCTTTAGTCGCTCCATCATTTGCACTTGCATTGTTAAATGCAATAGTAAAAACCTTTTTATCAAGTTACTACTCATAAATGTTGCTAATAAGACACTTGACTATGCATTCTTTAGTATATCGACTTTCAATTCTAGTAAAATTCAACACCTTTTTTTGCAATTTTTAATTTTCATTAATAAAATGAGCTGTCAGAACAATATGAGCAATATTTTGTGAAAAAGTTCAAATATCACTAGTAAAACTAATTTGACTCTTAACTTTTTCCAACATCTCAAACACTTTTTTTTCTTTTCATAAATTCCTAAAAAATTTATTGTAATTGTTTTCCTAGAAACCCTCACAAATTGTAGTTGAAAATTACTAACCCACCTTCTAAAACCTTCATGTTCCACAATAAAAATGGATACTCATTTAAGATTATTGCCTCAAACAACTCTAATTTACCCTTTTAATCAAATTTTCAAACTTCTATTTCATTATCTCTATCTTTTTTAACTCTCATATTTAAAATTTATTGCCCAACATCACCACTCATATTTTTTTTCCACTTCATTTGAAATTAGGGCACTTCCCTTTAACATGCCTCCATAAATGAATAGTTCCATAACTTCCGGCTCCCTCCAATTTCTTTTCACAATAAGAATAAATAGCCAATGTTCCATTCTCTCCATATTTTTTTATCAAAATAGGCCCATACACTAGATGCCAATTTTCTCTTTTTTTATAATGTAGCATCCATAGGTTCTCCTTCTTTAATAATAGAATTTTCACTATTTTTTCCACCTTCACTTTGTTCATTTACATTTGGTAATGAACTTGCACGACCCATCTTTAAAAAAAACATATCAATTTATAAACATATGTGAAGAAGGAAAAAATTTAACATCTATATGTACATAACTATACCTCCCAAGTACCGTGGGCATAAGATGTAATTATCAGGTTATGAACATACTTATATAAGTTATCTAGCAAATTTGTTTTAATAAAAAAATACATAGATGTTCATCAGCGAAAACTTGATATACATATCACCTTTCTAAATATTAAATAAGTTTCTCACAATGTGTACAAATCTCATTCGTCATTGGTGCAGATAAGACAACCAAAAGGACTTCATTATCCTTCTGAATCCTATAAATATAACCAATTGGATATACAATACATTGAAATTGCAATTTAAAATGGGTACTAATATATTATAAAATGCTTCTATGAGACGTAAACAACACATTGCATCCCTCAACAAACTCGAGTGTTGCTCGTCATCAATGTGTTTTAACAGTGCCTTTGTCCTTGCAACACTTGTTATTACAAATAAAATGTAAAACTAGTGTCAATCAATTCCATTTATAAAAGTGGTGTAAACAAACATTATTGATTGACATTACCTATTCCCTCCTTGATGCAGGTTTCCCTAACCAAGCAATTGCGCAAATAGTGAATAGATTAGTTATGACGATGCTTACACTTCCTATAGCTCAAATACTATACATTTTCGTTAATACAAGCTTTTTTTACCTTATCGTCCAACCATTAATAATCATTAACCTATCCAAAATTTCATAAATACCTAATAAGAGCATGCTTAGACAAATAGGAAGAATTCTCAATGATCAATACCGCCAAAGACAAAAATTAATCAAACCATCAAGAAGATAAGGTGATCCGAATACAACATCTAATATGACTTGGTTCTCATTCAGCAGCGAATATGTTAATTCAAAAATAGGTAAATATATAGAGGAGTAAATCTCTCAAAATTCAACTTGTCTTAAAGATAGCAAATACTGTAAAACCTAGATTTGGGTTAACCGCTTGTAGTTTTGCTCGATTTAGGTCAGTCTCGAGTTGGTTCAAGCAAGCTTGAACATGATTAGTTTTCAGAACATGAGTATGGGGCCCAGATGATCATATGAGCATGTTATGGAGGTTGAGTATGACCGACATGTAGATGTTAGCTTCAGTCACACTACAACAGAGCATGAATTACCAGTATATACATGAGGTACACATACAATTTTTAAGGTTTAGCCAAGGTTGTAGGCCTAGATTTAGGATGTTGCAGCATTAAATATTCATTTGGGATTTTCTAGGTATCTCATTTAAATATACCATTGGGATTTTGAATCACCAAATAGTACCCATGTGGGCCCAACTTGATTGAGTCATAGATTTTCATCTGATTGAGTTCAGCGTTCGAAACCCATTTAGCATTCTTCTCTTGATTCCCACATATAGAGTCACTTCTAAGACTTGAGTCAGTTTTGACTTTGGAGGGTCTTGATCTAAGCTTTTCGTCCATATACATATTGCATATACGCATATGTGGGCCCCACTAGGCCATGAGATGTTGGACATTTATATCGTGCCACGTGGAAAGATTAAAGCAGTCCACATCAACCCTAGCTTTCGCCCATTGATTTTCATAGATTTTCTCCCATTCTTGGATAATTTCCACCCTAGCCACTGCCAATTTGGCTCTCCACCGGTGAGTCTTGGGCTCCTCCCCGGCCACCGGATTGGCACCCCTAGGATCACCTCACATCCGACTATCTATCCATACCACTTACGACCATAGACACTACCACAGTCGTTGTCGGGGACGACATTTTTGTAGTTGGTTTCCTCCGCCACCACCACCACTTTGAGCTATTTTCTGACATCAGCGAGGCACCTTCATCCGATCCGACCACCCAAATAGATTACCTTCATTGAGATCTTCATTTTGAAACCATCCATGACCACTGTTGTGGTCGCGATTGTAGCCCCCGACGACAATTTCACCTCCTTTCCGACTGTTTTCCAGCCAGTAACCGGCTGGACTCCACCGATCGCCACCATCACCATGATCCTTGACGCCTTGGCCATCGTCCTGACTGGCGACAACCCTAGCCACACCATCATCGGCATTTTTGGCAATGGGCGTCACCAGCCCCATCAGACCCGGTTGCCGGTGTTCGCGCCTGCCTGCCCAAGCCCAAATCTGCGTCCAACTACCCGACTTAGCACTTTTGCTTGCAACTGAGCGAATCGACTCTACTCGATTCGGTCAACTCACCTAGGTTGACTTGGTTCAGTATTGTTCGTCATTTGCAAACATTTGCAGCTTGTTTCTGGCCATTTTTCAATAGTTTTTGGTAATTCGAGAACCCCTACATTAGTTTAGGTGTATATGTGCATTATTTAGCATATTTTAATGTTATGAATATTTTTATTTATTTATTTCTTCATTCATTCATTATGGTTTATTTCTTTTCATTTATTTATATATATGTCATATGTGATGAATGGTTTTGTGATTGTTTATTATTATTATTATTATTGATATATTTACTTATTAATATTAATCTTATTCATCATTATTAAATTTTATTTATTTATTTATTTTTCGATTTGTTTGTTGCGTGATGATATAATTTATTTGTATTTAATTACTTATTCTGTATTGGATGACTATGATATTATTATTATTCATGATTACTTAAAATTGACTAATTGTTTATTTATTTATTTATTTATAGAATGATTATATATTTATTTATTTAATTCTTTATATATTTACTAACACGAGTATATATGACATTTACTTGTGTTTAGTTGTGTATTTGAATAACATAATTATATTATTACTTTATCATTAGAGAATTTTTATTTTGAAGTATTTATTATTTATCTATTTATTCATGAGTATATTTATTTATTTATATTTTATTTGTTTATTAGTTATTTTCTTTATTATGTCTCGATTTGCCTACTGGATGTTTAGTTAAAAGTTTAGTTAGCAGTCTTCTTTATTAGGATGTACTGATTATGTGAGCACACACCATGAGCACACATCGTAGAGATATGCTAATATGTTACTTAGCAGTAGGTTTTGATGTAGGTTTTGGAGTTTGAGCTCGTCGTAGATGAGAGGACACGCTTGGAGCTTGGACCACAAGTCCATTAGGACTCTTCTCACTTTTTATATCTATATTCTATTGCTAATTTAATTTCTAAATCGTAGGACGTGTTAAGTGGCTATTTTATCGGACCCCACTTTGCACGGGCTATTTAAACATATTTTACTTCAGTGATTAATAACCATCAAGGATGAGGCCCCTCGAGTTTGATTTTGAAAACAAGATCCACCGCAAGTGCCTACAGGCGTATTATATAAATCCCTTCCAATACCTTTATATGATTTTCTCAAGTTTTTCGGTGAGATGTGAGAAGAGAATACTGATAACTGCACTTTGAGATAGAGTGCGTGCTAGACAATGTGGGCTCTATATTTGGTGAGCGTCCGTTCCATTTTCGAGGGATCCTGACAACTCCATCTTTGAGTTCCTCAAACCTGAAAAAGTGTGGAGGATTACTGTAAAATCCGGGTTGCTGCCCGAGGGTTTTCACAGCCAGTTCGGTTGTTTCCTAAATTGGGTTAGTAAGGTCCGGCCCTTCTTACCGTGGTTCATATGTGATATGCTGTAAGTTGCTCGGCCTTAGCCGCTTTCGGTGTTCTGTACGCCTGTTTGAATGCGGTACACTCGGCTTTATAATGTTTGGTCCAATTTAATCGTAAATAATTAAATGTCAGGAGTGTGTCCTTCGTATGTCTTTTGTGTACTTAGCGTGTATTTAATAACCTTTCAGACCATCCTAACACCTTTTGGGACATGCAGTGCAATTCCCGAAGTGAACCCAATCGCTTTAGGGTAAAAACCCTAAGTTTTTGGGTTTGAGATAACCCAACCCATACCACTTTTAGCTAACCCAACCCACTTTTAGATAACCCAACCCAACCTATACCTATATAGGTATGGCACCCATACTCCTATTGGTATGGCATCCATACCCCTTGGGTATGACACCCATATCCTATAGGAATGGCACCCATACCTCTATAGGTATGGCACCAATACCTCTAGAGGTATGACACCCATACCTCTATGACATCACCAAGCCACCCATATCTCTTTAGGTATGGTGCCCATGCCTATTACATCACCACCCTTCTTCTATAAAATCCACCCCTTCCCTCACCTTTTTCACCATTTTACTTTTCTCCTCCAACCAATTTCTTCCACTCTCCTTGGACTCCTTCTTCCTCTTTAGAGCTCCAAGCAACCCCCTCCACATTCCTAGAAACCTTGGGTGGTAGGATTTGAGGTTAGATGTAAAATCCATGATTCGAGTTAGAGTTTTATATTTAAAACCAGTCGGTTCGACCGTTATTTCGAGTCAAGTATGTTTCAGAACACGTGTATTGAGCCGACGTCAGTCACGTGTATGAGCTATGAGGGTCATGCGTACCAAAGTATGTGATGATAACGTCATGATCATGGTTGAAAAAATGAGTTATCAGCATGTATGAGAGTATGCAGCTTATTTTTTTTTCCAATATAGTGGACCATAGAATTAGTTTTCGGTCGTTTACCGCGTTAGGATGCGTTATGGGCAGTTTTTGGTGGGTTGATAGCTATAGAGCATGTCATTGGGTTGTTGTGATGTTGTGTTATTTTAGGGAATTTTTCCCAATTTTTTTCTAGATTGTTTTTTAGAATTTATTTCGATTTAGATATTATTCTTGACTTGAGCTGGAGATGAGTCAAGTAATATCTATGAGGTTGCCACCGAGCCTTTTCATCACCCTCGACATCTTCCTCCTTCACACAAACCCTAGCCGCCTCAATTTGTGGCCGCCGTCGTCGCTGCCGGCGCCGCCCGGCCACCGATCAACGCCGCTCCGCCCCACGACGGCGTTGCCGTGCCGCTAGGCTAGGCCCGATCGTTGCCAGGCCTCCACGACACGAGGATGCCGCGCCCATGCGCCGCGCTTCCGTCACAGATTCTGTCGCCGTCGCCATCGGGTGGTCGGCTAGGCATCCTCGACCCCCTAGCAACCTTCCCCGACCAGAGTGCTGCCCACACCAGCCGGATCTAGTTAGCCACTTGCCGTGCCTATTTTTTCCATTTTTCAGAGAGCTGCCGCATCCGTTGGCCATGCCGAATCCACAGATGTGTCGAGCTCATCGAGACGGTTCTAATGGTACCCCATACGACCACTATCCATCCAGTAGACACCGCCAGCGATTATCGCCGAAAAACCGTCAGAAAGTCACCGGAAAACCACTAAACCCCCTGGAAAACCGCAAGAACTTGCTGAAAAACTGGATTGATAGAATTCGCCGGGTCTTTCACTGAGTTCATCCAGTCAAACTTGATTGAGCTTCAGATGCTGTCGAGCGCCGAATTCGAGGTTCGAGACGCACACACGACGAAACCCTAGCCATCGCCGATTGCCAATGTCGCGAGGTATAATTACCTCCAAGTTTATTATTTATAATTGATGATTGTTAGACATCATGCTAGGTTGAGTAATTGATGTGACAAATGCCTAAATGTGAATGAAACGATGAGTTACATGATGTGATTAAGAATGTTGAGGATTAAGTGACTAATGAGGTAGTCTGAGCATGATAAGTGATTATAATGTAATTTAGAAAAGCAAGATAAAATTGATATGAATAAGATGACTTAGAATTATTTACATTAATGATTATTGAGTTGTTGATTGATTTTGATTGTATTGTGAGTGTGATAATTAGGACTAGTTTGATGCATCATTCATTTAGCGGCCGTTAGCTTTTAGATTTGATGTGTAGGTACAGAGTAGGAGCTCGCCGCCTAAGCGTGATGACACACTTGGAGCTTCTACCAGGTCCGTTTAGGACTCGTCTTTATTTTACGCTCTTTCTATTGCATTTTTATTTTGACTTGTAGGACGAGTTAAGTGGCGTTTTATCGGATCGCACTTAACTCGGGCCATTTAGCCTATGTAAAACCCGTGATTCGAGTCACGATTTTATAGTCGTTAGCTGATCGGTTCACCTGTCGGACCGAGTTAAGTATATTTCAGAACACGTGTATTGAGCCGATGCCGGTCACGTGTATGAGCTGTGAGGGTCATGTCTACCCGAGTATGTGATGATAATGCCATAAATGAGCAGAGAATGAGTTATCAGAATGTACAGTTGACGATTTTATATTTCTTCATTTTGTGAACGTAGAAATAGTTTTAGGCCGTTTACCACGTTAAGATGCATTATGGGGTAGTTTGGGTGGGTTGATAGTTATAGAGCATGACATTTGGATGTTGTGTGTTTATTTTATTTTTTGGGATTTTCCCAATTTTTCTGGATTTGTTTTATAATTTATTTTGATTTAGATATTATTCTTAACTCGAGCCGGAGATGAGTCAAGTTTTATTTACAAGTATACCACCCAAGTAGATTTTACAATCCCCCCCCCTCCCCGATCCCTTTCTTCTTCCCCAAACCCTCACTGCGCCACCCCATGCGTCGCCGCCGCCCGGCCGCCGATCGACGTCGCTCCACCCCGGCGCAGCGTCGCCATGCTGCCCCGACCATCCTCGACAGCGATTGGGCCACCGCGACCATCCCCGGCCGTGTTGGGTGAAAACCCTAGTTTTCCACTCCAGTTTGAAATTACGTTAAAATAGGTTAAAGGCGTTAGATTTTAGTAAAACTTAGTCCTGACCTTACCTTATGTTTCAGTAGCACTAATTACTTTTGGGGCCATTTGGGTAGGTTTCAAATTTTATTTCTGAATTTTAAATCCGTTAAGGTTCAAATAGCTCCAGAAACAGTCCATCCAGTGATCTAAATTGTATAATATACTTAGGCCCATATACAAAGTAAATTTGAACTAAATCCTACTGGGATCAAAATTAGTGTGTTAGATAACTAGGCCCACTGACCCAACACCATTTGGAGTCGTCTATCCCATGAACTAATAGTTACAAAATTGGTGCATAGCCTAGGAGCACTATTCTAGCACCATAGGGCCGAATTTAATGGGCGTCATTCCCCTCGATTGGCCCTTGGGCCAGCCATGGTAGAATTTCTCAATGAAGCTTATAGTGTAAGGGACAATTGATATAAATTTCAGCCCATTTGGATCTTTGTGGGCCTGTCCGAAAAATCGTATAGTATGCCCATTCGATTAAAAACCACAGAATTGATTAAATCTCACTAAGTGAACATGAAACCAAAACCTTAAGTAAGTTACCTAATAAGGTTTAACACTTCACTTATGATCTAATTAAGAGAATGAAGTGTTGTTAAGTATTGAGCTTGTGTGGAGGCTTTGCCTTGTTTTACATGACGATGTGACTCGATTCTTATTCGGTTCCATCTCTATACTAGGTATCACGGGTGAGCTCACGACTAGAGTATGGAGCTCTACTCACACAGGTCCATAGGGCTCTCCTCTGCTTGATCTCTGCCTGAATCCTTGTGTGTCGAGTTTAACATTGTTTTAGACGTAGGACGACATCGGTGGTGTTTTATCGGATCCCTCCAATGTCGGACCATTTAACCGTGTTTTCTACACATGTTTAATAATACTACAAGGATGAGACCCCTTGTTGATTTTCGAACTGAAACTCCAGAAATATATGATATAAGCTTCTTCCCAAGCCTAATATATAAGTACACGCAATTTTATGTATTTCACGAATAAGAGAGTGACCGGTATGGAGATATGTATGGACCGTACTAGTACTCCTTCAAACCCTGAGGTAGTGCGGTGTATGAGGGTACTATGTAACACAACACATTTCTAGAATTTATGGCACTAACTTAACTTTTCCTTTTGCTACTCAGGGACTGTGGTGGGTGATATGGAAGGTATGAGGGCATAAGCGTTGTATGTATGTATGAATATGATTATGAGTCGTGCATGCGAGTCGGCAATTTCTTAAGTATGTTTGCACATAAGTGTTGTATGTATGTATGAATATGATTATGAGCCGTGCATGCGAGTCGGCAATTCCTTAAGTATGTTTGCTTACCGCCCAGTGTGAGGCATTCTTGAAGTATCATAATTTTTCGTGGGTAATGGAATACTCATTTGTCAGCTTGCTATTTTACTAGTAGTTATTCGGACTGGTAATCAAATTTATTTGATTACTGACGTTGTTTTCTACTATATGTAGGTGAGGTTCCCTGGTGTTGGCCAGCCTAGGTGCATGGATCAAATGACACAGTGGCGGTGGTGTCAGGGGCCATATGTTATGTTGTTTGCTTTAAGAATTATTTTGTATATGACTATATGACAGACATATGCGTTAACTATGTGAACCTTGCATGATTCCAATGTACGCTATGATGGTTCTACCAACATGTTTTATCTTTATATTATTGTATTTTTTTGTGGAGTTATAATACTTTGGGGCAAGACTAACCATCGTCTCCAAGATATATAAGCCCCAGAGTCCTGGAACATGATGAGGAGCTAAGCTAGGTATGCGAAACATATTTGGCTGCAACTGTTTGTGTATTAGAGTAACATGGGTGGAGGAGCTTACGGTTCACACCACTTGAAGACCCACTTGAAGTCCGGGTATTAGGGTTTGATGCCCTGATACTTGATTATGTTGTGTAATTCTCTTGCGCTTTAATAATTGTTCGCGTAGGGTATGTGGAACAGGTAACCATGACTCTTGTTTAAATACTCACATTATCTTCATGTAACTAATAAGAAGACCTAAGTCAATCACTTGAACTAAGTAGTAAGAATATGATACAAGCAACAACATGCAACCTCAAAACTGTAGCAGGGGTATGATTCTTCTACAATTAGGAGTGATCATCACATTTTGAAGTCGCCGCTCATAGTCGTAGGGTGGTTCTACCTCTTTTACGACTATGGGTGTTCATATAGGAATCCTTTAAGTCTAAGATTCACCTTCATAGTACAAACTCTACATGCATTCTATGAAAACCAAACCTGGTGTCCGTCTTAAGCCTCTATGGAGGGTTGAGATCCTCTTCCGTAAAGTCTGTATGCAATAGCCCAACGAGTAGCTTCTAAATTATAATATCACAATTCGGTCCATCATTTTGGCCCAAATTGGGGTGCTACAATTACGAGCACTGCAATGCAGTACATGTCTAGACTAGTAGTTTTAAAGGGTACTAAAGGCGCATGCCTGAGAGTACTCGGCCTCTATGTTCAGGGCTAGGAGTGATACAGAGGATGAAAAGGATTGAAGGAAAAGGAAAAGAAATTGATGTTCCCGCACAATGGATAGTTTTTAAAGTTGACGAGGCATGAGATGAGATAGAAAGGGGACACTGTCGAGAGAGGTCGACGACTCGTAATTAGCTCCCTTATAAGAACTCTGTGAAGGAGTGTATAAATGTTTTCATTTAAATGGAGGGTTAGTTCTTCTGTACGAGTTTGATAATTAGTTTTTTCTAGACCAGTAACACTTGTTACTGACATTTTTTCTATTATATATGTAGGCTTTATGATTTTGAGTTGGCTTTAGTGGGAGGATAGACAAATGCTACACACACTTGAGCTCAATGCAATTATTTTCTTTTACACTTTTACTTATATTTGATGTGTTTTTGACGCATATATAGAGATGTCTTCCAATCTCTTGATGCCAAGTGGGTTACTTTGATCTACATTATTGATCAAGTCTTATAGACTCACTTCTTTAGACATGACTCAACTTGATGGTGATATTTTCAATCTAGTTCTTAGGTGAATTGAAATCAAGGTGTCATAATTTTGGTATCAGAACCATGTCTTGGTTAATTGAGATGGGAGACTTTTATTCTGACCCAAGTGTGTGGAGTTGTCCGTAGCCAAGCTAACATGTATATCCTTTTGTTTCTTTTTCTTAGAATTTCAGATTGTGTGGCCAGTCAGTTGTATTATTGGTTATGGAGAAGTTATTAGATGATATCATTATTTTAGTAGATGCCACCATGGGTCTCATGATATGGTCACAGACACATCTTTCCTTTTACTATGACAAAGATTTGGATGACTTAAGAGTGTCCACATGCTCAGTTAGCTAAGGTTGAGTTGGATGGTGACAAGGAGTACCTAGTACTTTGGCTATCACATTGTAGACCTTGCCCATCTTTTGCATGTCACCACACTAGTCCCTCCTTGGGACATGGTGTACATTATGAGATAAAGTCATAAGAGATGACGCCAGTATAGAGCTTGGAATATGGAGATACTCACGTAGTTACGTTACACATGAGCATAGACCATCGAGTGCCTTAAATAGATCAATTAGGCATAGTTCAAAGTCAATCTTAAAGAACTTAGGTCTTCAGACAGATCCTTGTGGTTGTTGTGACTATGCCAACAGATCCACTTAAGCACTTGAAACACTTGGGGTACATATGAGAGTTTGGGGCAGATGACTTAGATGGACCACTTCCAAGAGATAATAGTGGATAAGGATGAGTAGCGAGGTGGATCTACAGTCCCATGGACACTTCACCGACTCCCCCTCTTCCACTAGTATACGTCTGTCTCAACAGTATTGTTAGTCACTCTTCAACAGACAGAGGCATGAACACATTAAGGATAAGTGAGATTGCCTCTGATTATTGATTTAGATTGTTGACCGGATGTAACTCTATTTATCAGGGCCAGATCAGTGATTGCTATTGAGAATTAGTCAACATTTATAAAAGCAGTCACCCTAGATTGCAAGAGATAAGTGTAGGCTCAGCATTGGATTACCATCAAACGTGTCACCACTATGATCTCCGAATTAGGCACGCATAGTTGGACAACTTGAGCCGAGTTGATAACAGCTACCTCTGGAGAGAGAGAGAGAGAGAGAGAGAGAGAGAGAGAAAGAGAGAGAGAGAGAGAGAGAGAGAGAGAGAGGTACATAGAGATAAATATGTCAGAGATAATGGGTTCGTGAAGTACATGTTTAGGATCAGACTTTAGCACATGGATAGCTCAACAGCCATCTGAGTAGCACAACCATCGTTCACGTTACACAACCACTGTCCGAATAGCACAAACACCGTCTGTAGTCGAGCAAAGGAAAGTTAGGTGCACTAGAATTGTTCGGATGTGATGACACAGAATGGACTTCATTAGCCATCATGTATACCATTGACTTGACTTGACATCCTTAGGTCGAATGTATATTGCAAGATAGCGTCATCAAAAAGTATTAGTGACAGTCTTATAGGGATGCATATGGACAGATTCAGAAAACTGGGCAATATGACTAGACGTATGGGCTATAGCCAGGGTATACTGATTAGAAGATTAGCAGATGGTAAGACATACACTATGACTCTAGCTAAGGAGAGGAGTTCAACTCGTATTGGAGCCTTTGGCTTAAATGGTGGGTGTTAAGTGTTTAAAATATATAATATTTACCTATATTTTTAATGTGATTTTGTACTTCCTGAGTATAAATATTATTAGTAAAGTGGTATTTTACTTTTTTTTCTTAGTTAATTACTATTTTATTTAATATACATAAATTTGATGTTTTTAATGTAGAAAAGATGACACAAATTAAGCATGTGGTCATGGCATTTGGCCCCACCCAATGGCTACAAATTTTGGTGTTGACAAAGCTAGAAGAATATGGATATACATGGCTACATTTGAGTTTGTCGAGGAAGTGTAAACTTGAAGATACATCATAATTAATTTGGATACGTCAATTTGTGAACACCATCTTCAAATTCTTGTATCTTCTCTTCTATATAAAGGGATGGTCATTTGTTGTTTGTCATATCAGATCTCATCTTAGCTCATCTCTTGGCTTAAGAGTTTAGAAAAAGTAGTTCTAGTTTTTTGTATTTCTTTTTCTACTATAATGAAGAATAGTTTCTTCTTTATTGTGTTCTTGCCTTTTATTATGGAGTAGATTTTTATATCGTTCTAGAGAAGAATGGAACTTAACATGATTTAATTGAATTCATTTCAAGCTCTTATTCTTTTATTCAATCGGATTGTTTGAATTATCATGTTCTTAATGCTAAAAATAGATTGATCACCTATTTTTCGATCATGAGGTTTA
>JAVDBV010060178.1:0-13261 GCA_032619315.1 Piper longum
GAATCGCGCACACATGTACTTGCCTTGCATGATGTCTAATGATAGTATGTTAATTGCGTATGATTGGAAATTTTATTACATTATGTTTTGACGAACTGCGTATGAAATGAATAGAAATATGTGAATGAATAAGGAGCCTTTAAGCTGAGACTCGGCTCAAGTGAAAATGAATATGAAGATGATTGCATTTGGTTTTGATTGTCGTATTTTATATCATTTTGATTGAATATATATAAGTATTCTTGTTGTGGACAGGTTGGCCCTTATTGCACTTTTAAGGGGGAAACTCTGTCTGGTTTTTCGTAGAAATAAATGTTTTTCTCTGTATTTCTTGTTTGTCGTTTTTGTTTTATTTTGTTTACATATCATGGCATGCATGTAGGACCACGTTAGAACCCAAGCATATCATCCATGCCTTATATATTTGCATCTCCGTCTTAAGACGCCGAGGGTAGATCCTGGTCGGCTTAACCGAATCTAATAGGTTAGCAAAAGGTTCGGTCGCCGATGACACTTCCGGGTCGGTTCGAGGGTGAACCGAAACGGGGTGTTACAATTATCCCCACCACACAAAATACTTTAAAAAGTAAGTTGTATTTCATCTTATAAAAATTTGAAATTCATTGGAATCATTATAATTCTCAAGCATTTATATTGTGTTTCTAATGATAAAACTAATATTTTAGTAGTCAATCATATGTGACAAAATTTCTCAAGTATCATCCAACGAATAATCTCTTATCATTTCTTAGTATAAACTAAGATTAGATGAGCTATGGATGAGCTATAATCCACTGCTTTTAAACATAAGTTGTAAGTAACTATTGTGTACAATAAGACAAATAAAAATACAATCTTACAAAATGTAATAGTTATTCTCAATCTCAATATCATCGTACTTATAAGATTAAAATCTTCTCTCATGGAGTGTTCTTAAAGACCTTTTAATCTTAAAAAAATTGAATTTTACTACCAAATTTGTATATATTATCCCACGATGGAATAATATCATATATGAATCCTTGGACTTCATCCAATAAAGTCTTTATTGAAATTATGAAAGTCTTATATATTTGATTCAACATGTTTAGAGGGTGACTCATAGATTCATCAATATTTAATTTCTTTTTAATAGTCACTTACACCTAATGAAATTATCGACAAATAAGTCAACTAAAACTATAATTCATATGTAAGTACTTGATGAATACAATATTATTATTGTTTCACCACATAGAAGTTTTATTGGACATTGTTATTTTAGAAAAGCCATTAGAACATCTTAATCTAAGAAAGTAAACTGATTATATACTAGAATTCTTCGCAACTAATGGTTTGCTCCTTATCAAACTTATAAAATTTCGTGGCTTTTATCTCTGTCATTCCTTATCTTGAATGATAAAATAATCACAAATTTTATCTCAAATGATGATTTACAATTGGAAGAAGCATGAATCATTGTCTTGGTTTGATCAGTAAATTTAGAAATTGTCCATAAAACTATAAACTTTTCACCATATTTTGGGCAATCAAATTAAGATCCACAAGAAATTTATATGATGACATATAAGCATTAAGTTTCTTAATGTAAACTTCATAAATAATCCTCCAATCTAATTTTTTAAGTTTATAATTAATTGGTGTTCTCACCATCTCAACCATCATCATAACTTTAGAATTTTAAATTTGCACAATTAATTCTATATCTCGAATGATATCAAATCACACTTCTTATTAGTACTACATAAAGAATTCATAAGTGGAACATACCATAATTCCTTAATATTAGAAAACAACTTCAATAAACACAAGTTAATTTTCAATCATCTATATGGATTAGTGAAATATGTCTTCTCCTCAAGAGTTATATTGTTTTCTATGCAAAACAAACTAAACAAATAAAATTATGGTTCACCCACATCAAAGGATCTTCATTTCATGATTAAATTTATTTTCAAATTTTGATTTGTAAATTTGAAAAATCACTTTAGTTTTATTTTTGATTAGTAATAAATAGACGTTATATATATATATATATCAAGAATAATCTCAAAGAATATTATTAAATAGTATTCTTAATGTCTCTCAACATATAACTCATTTATTTCACAAAAATCGAAATATTGAAGAACAAGCGATTTCATAACTCGTTGAACTTGTTTTAATCTTTCTAGCAATTAAAATTGTGCAAAGATCTTACAACACACAATAATAAAAAATTCTTCTCTCATGAACAAAATCCATACGTACCAATATTTCATGGCATTAACATAGCACATGCATATCACAAGTATAACCTTTGACTATTGGAATTCAATTTATTTTCCCACAACCAAAGTAAAATCATTGAGAGAAAAAAATGAAAGGTTTTTGCTCTGAAATTTTAAATATCATATCACAACCATATTCTTCTCAAAAATACTTAAAATCATCTTTATTTTAAAGATCAACAACGACCAACCTATAGAAATATTTGTTTCTTGTTGGTTTTGATGTTTCTAAAATCAATTTGAGTCATCCGATTGGAAGGACGATCCAAATTAAATCACATTTTTAAAAAAAATAAGAAAGATATAACCCCTACGATCGCCAACAGCCGACCCATGACCAAACCCAGTAAGGAGGTCGGGCCTTGCCAAATAGTCAGATCTAGCCGTGTGCAGCCAGGTCTAGCTATCCCCCGACCAGATCTGGCTAGGCACGGCCAAATCCATCCACTACTAGCAACACTATGAGATGAATTTTTTTTTTGAAAAAGCAATTGATGTGGACCGTTTTTGTAAAGGGACAACCCAAATTAGTTTGGGGACAATAAATTTTTTTTAACCTTGAGCTTTTATAAATTTTTCCTTATATGTGTATGTGTGTGTATGTATATATAGTCGTATATACATGAGCTACAACTCATATAGCCTACATGAGCTACAATTTTTATTTGGAGTAACTTATTGAGTCCACACATATAAATAAAAAATAAATAATAAGAATAATTATAAAATTTCAACTCAATATAATGCTTCTAACTCTTTCATCTTAATTATTAAAATATTTTTAATAGAAATTAATTTCACAATATATATTAACTAATTCATTTTTTAAAATCTAAAATAGATCATAATGATATCAAAAAAAGATAAAATTTTATCAACCTCTTACTTATGCAATCTTATTTTAATACATATAAATATAATTTTGTGTGAACCACTAAAAATATTTGAATTAGATGTGTGGGTCCCCTTAATTTTTCTTTTATATATATATATATAGACACACACACACACACTATAGTAAAGATGTCATCTAGTCTTGGTTACAATGTTTATATTTTAAAGTAGAATGTTTTTGTATGGCATTTAATTAAGTGCTTATAATTATGTAACCAACCATATATTTTTTGGAAAATGTTTGCCTTTTGTATCACTCTTTTCAAAATGACACTGTGTTGGGAGTATAATTAGACAAACCATGAATATAATTTTAGCATTAAGCAGCCTCACATAAAAAACAATATCACTACAATTGCAAACATTAAAACACTCAGAATAACATGGACCCAATTCACAAGTTGCCTTCATAAACCGTATGTTATCTCATTCAAGTGTCCCCCATTAATCCAAATCATCTATATCAAGCTTTCATTCCTTATTTTGATCCACACCTACCTGCATCATATGAGAAACCCATCTTCAATATCAGCTCCCACAACTTATCTACAAAATATATGAAACCAATCTTTTGTATTAAGTGAAATGTGATTTGATCAAGTTAATTTACCTTCCAAGCATCAGCACTGTGGCTTGAGGGTTGGTCCCAGGGGAGTTATTAAAGGTAGACCCATCAATAAGCCTAAGTACATCAACCCCTAAGACTCTAAGGCCATGGTCCTCAACATTGTTAACTTGGCAGGCCCCAAGGGAGTGCCATATTGTCATCACAGCATCCTTGCAATATTGCTCCAAGGAAGTGGATGCATTGTCATGCCTTGGCCGAAGATTCACCGGCCCCCTTCGAAATGTATGGATACCGGAAATGGGTGAATGCCTTCCAATCAATTATCCCCTCAATCGTCCGGAGGCAATCGACAAACCTTCGAAGATCCTCTGGCTCCTTGAAGTATAGATGCACGAATCGGCCGATTCCGTGCAGAATCGGCCGATTTAAATCGGATCGGCCGCATGCCGATCCGATTTCAGGGCCGAATCGGTCGGCCCCGAATCGGCCTCGGAATCGGCCGATTCAGCCCGATTCCGACCGATTTAAATCGGAATCGGAATCGGGCTGAATCGACCGATTCCGAGGCCGATTCGGGGCCGACCGATTCGGCCCCAAAATCGGATCGGCACGCGGCCGATCCGATTTAAATCGGCCGATTCGTGCATCTATGCAAGCAACAACACATGCACCACACCGCATTCCTATTCACCAACAATTTCATCAACATCCAATCCAGCTACGGTGAGTACCTCAATGACACTCAACAAGTTTCCCAACACCTTCCCAGCTGCAACTAGGGTTGCTCAAAGCTCAATTACATTTGATTGGCTTAGTACTCGACTTGAAAAAAATACTCGATTCAAAACTTAAATTGATATCAAACGAGCCAAGCCAAATTTGAACCAACTCAACTTGGATCGAACAACCAATACATTATGCAAAGAATAAGATTGTTGACCATATATATCTTAAATTTTGTTATACAAATATAATTAAATTATAAAATAACTTTATATGATAATAATTTAAATAGAAATGTGTATGATTAAATTATCTTTCATGCATAATAACGTCAAAGATAAAATATTTTAATTATAAATTAAATTTTAATATGAATAATAAAAAAATTCGTTAAATATGAATCAAGCTAGTTTGAACTCAACTCAAACTCAAATCAGCTCGCCTTAAACTCAAAATTAAATGAGTAGAACTTGTGTAAAATCCGTCACGTCGGTCCAGTCTTTTGCACCCGATTTGTGTTTGGCTCTATCAGTGTAACGACTCGCTCGTTCCGAGTCACAAGCCAGGTGTTACTATATGAAACTAAGTGTCAGGTAAATTAATTTTCTATCAATTTTTAATCATTTTAAAATATAATATAAGCTCAAAATAATTTAAGACCAATGAACTAAACTAAAATCCCACTACTATGGAAACAATTTAGAAAAAAGAATAGTTTAATAACAGAGTCATCCAGCTATCTCGACTCTACCCATCCTTTCATGATCAGACTTACGGACGCAATTCCGCATTATTGATAAAAATACAAAGTCATATAATTACATGAACGAAAATTAATATATTCCACAACATCATTAATTCGACTTTTCGTAATTATAGCTTAGGCTAAGCTCTTAATATGCTGGGAGGGTGGCTACCCATTTAGGTATAATCCCATGTATGCGCACATACGCTACGTGACCCTCGGCCTATAGTTATCAATACTTGTCATTCATTCATCCTCTCGGTATCACAAGTGCATAATGAACCGTCTTGCGCCACTACGCCTTGTCACTCATTTCGACATGAGGATAGGTATTTAATTTCTTAAGAAATTAAGGGTGTTGTCTTATATCAGATTGAATCAATTTGTTGACCCCCATTGTACTCAGTACATAGTGGTCGAATGTGGGCTGAGACCGACTAAGACTCCTAAAAAAGAATATATAACATTGTGTGGGTGCTGCCTCGTGTCAAACTAAGTCAATTCGTTGACCTCGGTTGCACTAGGCACATGGTGGTCTAATGTGGGCTCTGGCTAACCAAGACTCCCAAATAGGAATATATAACATTGTGTAGGTGTTGTCTCGTGTCGGATTGAGTCAATTCGTTGACCTCAGTCGCACTCGGCATATGGTGGTCACCATCCAAGACTCCTAAATAGAAATATAACATTTCGAGTAATTATACAAACATGAAATTTTGATGAGGGATCCACAACTATGACATACAATCCTAATATGAATGAAGCTTCTTGAATGCTTTCCCTTTGTGAGCTAAATGTGCTCACAAACTATCACGTTGATGTTTTACTTATCATCAACAAAATTTTCTTTTATATAAAAAAATAAGTGTGGAATTCAAGAAGTCACTACATTAAATTATTACAGAAAATGATGTAATTATTCATAATTTTATTTAATTAAAAGTCAATAAAATTAACTATTGAATTAATGCGAATAAGTCCCAATCCCAAAAATTTAATAAATAAAACTTATTTAAAACCATTGTCCTAGTACTCTAAAGATTATAATTGATAATTTATGATATTAATTTTTAAGAATTAATTTAATTAAATATTATTTATGGTTCGTTCTAAGATTTATAAGACCTTAAATAAAATAACCTAATTATTTTTTTCCAGGGTTTTACAATCTAGGTACCATGCAGCCAGTCTGATTCAATCGTTTCGATGTTATTGGGATCCTTTTTGTGGCGTGTGGGCTTGGACATTGGGGGCACCCGCCATTTAGCTGTTCCATTCGGCCCCAATCATCAAGCCAGTGTGGGTGTTTTCAGTTGATATAGAGTAGCCTACGGCCGCGTATTGCATTAGCTATGTGTCGTATGCATTGGGGCATACCTCCTAGCCCTAGTCGTGTTCTAAAAGCTATCCCACACCCTTCCCTTCCTTTCCCTTTCCCTTTCTGAGCGTTTTGGTTGCCGCAACGTCATGTGAAATGCAAGGGCACATCGCGGGTGCCTATTTACTGGCTCACATGAGTGTGTGTTCACTGGTTGCAGCACAAGGGTGCAATGCTGATGCCCTTGTGTTGGTATCGTTTTGGGTAGGGTTTTATACCCTACCCGCTGTCTCTTTTGGGGCTTGTCTCGCCTCCCCCACGTCCAACCACTGCAGCTGTCACCATGTGGCCCTCCGGCAGCCATATCCAAACCCTCCTTGGCATCCTTCCTCCTTTCTTTTTCCTCCCTTTATTTTCCCCCATCTTCTCCATGCGGTACACCCTTCTTCTTCCCTTATTCTATTTATTTTGGCATGTCTTCGTATGTGCATGTAGAAATCGTGATTACGCTATGTAGATTGATCCATTTTCATCATTTTAGCATACTTAGAAATTGTTATTGTGTAGATTATTACTCTATTGTTTTGCTAATAAATGTAATAAAATATTTGTGTTGGCTTTAATTGTGAAATCAACCGCATAATCTACATTATAGCGGTTGAAACTATAAAAAGATTAAGACTTTGTAATGATTGGACCATGTGGAAGCTATCTCATTTCACGTGCCAAATTAGTAAATTAACTAAATAATTAAAAGAATGCTAAGATAAGTCATAATTGGTTGTAAAATTGGTTTTGGTTTACAGTCTTAAAGCTAAATGGTAATCGACCTAATTATCCTAATTAATTAAACATTATTAGTAAATTTTAATTAATAAAATAATTCATAATTAACGGGTTCAGGTGTGGGTATGAACTCGACATCTCACGCGACTCTGCCACACTTCATCTAATCTTCTAGATCCATCATTTTTCAAGTTCTTCTTTTTTGAAGTCAGTTTGGCAAAAAACTACAAGCGTTAAGTTTAATTAGTTAACCATCAATTTCAATTGATTTTCATAATTTTGCCAATTGCCGTGATTTTTTGAACATTTTGATAGTGTAAGCTAAAGTTTAAGTGTACAGGTTGAATCTCAAAATGCATTTTATAAAATACCATAATCTACGTTTGACATCAGTATTTGATTTAACAGAATCTCGTGTAGTTTTCAACACATTCGACATGTGATTGTGATGTGTGTCGAGTGTTTCACTTTTGTCATGCATGTCATGTTATTTCCTACATCTATGATTGTTGCATATCATTGCACTCACACATCATTACAAGCGTTGAGTAGTGATGTGCATTTTGTAGGTCATGAGTTAAGCTGGTTGCGATAGGATGAAGAGCTCTTCTCATGAGTTAAGGTTTCAAAAATACACCATCCAGCTCAAAAGTCACACTTTAGTGCTGCATAAATTAATCCTACCTAGGCCTTATACTTATTATATATTTTTGGATTTCTGATGCATGTACGGTGGATGAGTGCATGATGCTAAAAAAGGGGCCCAGTATGTACCCACCTATAGTTATGAATATTACTATAGTACTTGCTAGCAATGTGTATCTCAAATTTTATCCTGTGCATGCTCTCTATCCAATATATCTGGATCTGTCATGTCTCAGATGTGTTTAGTTAGGCCTTGTTGGCCACGAGCATGTTTCCATCAACCAAATTTTCTAATTTATGCATAATACCAACACATTACTTATTCCAGTTCGTGTGCAAGATTAGATATGTGATTATGATTAGGTCTTACTCGCCTTATTGTGATTAAATTGTGAGTGAGTGAAGTTTTTGATTTCATTTTAGTTATCCCGTGGATAACTATTTTATCTATTTGCCAATTTTGCTATTTTCCTATTTAGTTATTTGGGACTCAGTAGCTCTCGTTGCTTATGCATTTTTATTATATGTAGGTGAGTGGTCATGGTGTTGACTGACATAGGTGCACAGATTGTGAGGAGGTTGGAGATTCTGGGCTAGTTCTTGGTGTGTTATGTGTGTTGTTGCATTGTTCTTTTATTTTGATTTTTTGTGGATATCTCCCTCCTTCTTTGTTCTTTGGAGGCGTGCTGATTTTATATGTGAACTTGTGGAGCCTTAGGCCAATTTTGAAAATACAAACATGATTGCAGTATTTGTATTTTGCTATTCCTAATTGTATCTTTATGTTTTGCAGATAGAATACTTTAGTGCATGAAAGTCTCATTTATTTTGTGTAGGATTTCTCCAAGCCCTAAAGTCCTGGAATTGAAGGTTAAGTAAATCTCACATACGCAAAACTTTGTTACTCTTTTAGCTGCCCAAAGCGAAGAAGAAACATGAGTTGGAGGAGCTTCTAAGTTTTGTTTTACAAATTGAAGTGCCCATGTGAAGACCAAGCAAACCAATAGCCCGGTGAATGTAAAATTATATTATAAATGCTCTATGTATGATGTGAACAGGGTCCTAAATGTTTTTGTGTGGATTGTGAAATTTTGAAATGTTCTGCTTGTGATTGTGGTAAATGCAAATATAAACAGATTGTGAAAATTTTTCTAACGTCTTAGTAATAGGAGAGTCTCTTGCCAAATTTTTTCTAAGATTTTAGTCTCTTTTGTAACTTTGACTCATCTAGATGTCCTATTTGCATAAGCCTAACCGTAGGTGTCTTTGCATGCATTTTCAAGTTTTGTTTATACATTAGATTCCCTCAGGTTTTTATCTTTTGACACTTTCAGTGGTTTAGGTCCTTGTGGGTAAGTTTTTCATTTTAATGGGATATGAATTAGCATCTCAAAGTTTATCATTTTGATTTGACTGATGCTACAGGCCAAATCAGGGTGTTATAGTTTGAACTAAGCAAAACTCGACTTGACTCGCCTAAAGAGCACTCCTATGCATAGCGGTACCAGGTCCCCCTACGACGGCTCCCATCATGCCTATAGTTGAAATGACCATGCAAAATCATGCAGCAGATGTGAGGATAGACCAGCTCATATAGGCCATGGCTGCAATGAAAGCAAGCATATAGAAGGAAAACACCCTCTCATACACCATCAAGCGGTTGAGATCCCTTGTTGACAAAATGTAAGGCGAGGAGTTATCAGCCATGTACAAAAGGCCAAATTTCACCAAGTTTGATAGTAATGGGAATTTTTGAGATCACATCACTATCTTTGAGATAGAATGTGGCAACATCGCCATCAATAAATTTAATGTATCAGCCATGTACACAATAAAGCGAGGAGGACGATTATTGATTAAATAAATTAAACGAGTTTTGTTAGATTGAGAAAAGTGACATGTCATCTCCTAGAACACATGTAAAAAAATTTAAAAATTTTAGGATGAGAAACTAGACATTTTAAGGAATCCTCCCCCAAGGAATCATCCTAAAGAATCTAACGAAAAGCGAATCAAGTAAAACAAAGTATTAGAGAGAGAGAGATATGGTCGTTTATGTTGACTTTATGACCAAGTGATTTAACAATGACGTGAAAGGGTAGAATTGACTTTTTACGAGTCCATAAAAATAGAATAATTTTAATGTGACGAAATTATGATAATAATAAGGTTTGGAATGATGTTTTGGAGATTGAAAATTCTTAATCGAGTTAGTATTAAAGAGTAAACACCCCCATTCACATAAATTCAAGTCATAGTTGAATACCCAAAATATCCCTACTTAATTGTTTAACTAGTATTTAAGTCTAGAGAGAGAGAGAGAGGAATTCTCGTTCTAAAAAATGGTTGACGTCAAGGGGAGAGGAGGAGGCTAAGCTTTGTTTGGTTCGTCTTCTTTTCTTCATTTCTTTATCAAATCATCATGTTTTTATATAATTAATATATAGGATATGCATGCATCATGATTATGATTATATTAATTTTCTTTAAATTTGAATGGCTTCATAGGAAGATAAATTGTGGATTTTGTGTATTTTGATGATGAGATTGTGTGCTTCCTTGAGTTCTAGAATATTGAACCATTGATCATGTTCATTACAAGAAAAGTACAGATTTATCCATGTTTACTCTTGTTTAAATTAAATAATGATTATACTCTTATTTTCTTATAATTCATGATATATTATTGTTGATAAATAAATTTGTTATGATTTTACAAGGTTTTACATGTATGTAATCACGTAATATTCTTGTTAATCCTTATAGGAAGATTATATAAAAATATCTTGTTAAATTATGCTCTAATAGTAGAAATTGTTAGAATGAGTAATTCTTGTAAACTCATCTTGGGTATTAATAAAATAAGGAGTTTAACTTGTTTGAATGTTGTGAATTGATGAATTTATGGAAGTTGGATGTGAAAATGGTGTTTGAGAAGGCGCAGTTGCGCCAAGGCTCAAGTATAAATTGTGGATTTTGTGTATTTTGATGATGAGATTGTGTGCTTCCTTGAGTTCTAGAATATTGAACCATTGATCATGTTCATTACAAGAAAAGTACAGATTTATCCATGTTTACTCTTGTTTAAATTAAATAATGATTATACTCTTATTTTCTTATAATTCATGATATATTATTGTTGATAAATAAATTTGTTATGATTTTACAAGGTTTTACATGTATGTAATCAGGTAATATTCTTGTTAATCCTTATAAGAAGATTATATAAAAATATCTTGTTAAATTATGCTCTAATAGTAGAAATTGTTAGAATGAGTAATTCTTGTAAACTCATCTTGGGTATTAATAAAATAAGGAGTTTAACTTGTTTGAATGTTGTGAATTGATGAATTTATGGAAGTTGGATGTGAAAATGGTGTTTGAGAAGGCGCAGTTGCGCCAAGGCTCAAGTATTTTGGCTGTGGGACAGGCTCCTTGTGTCAAGGCACAAGATAGTTTTTGTAGCACCTTAATTTGGCTTGCACTACAAGACTCATCCTGGATGGCTACACTTGCTTAACTTAAATGCAAAATATGAAAGGATCAAGAAAATCTAATGCACAACTAAAACACACGTGATCACACCAAAAGCATGCATATATATAGGGTTAGGCTCATGTAAATAGGATATCGTAAATAATCTAAATTACAGAGAAGACTTTAAATCCTAAAAAAATATAATAGAATCTCCCATGTAACTAGGACGTAAGAAAATTTTTACAAACCTATATAATTTCACAATTTATAAAAATCATATTCAAGCATTCATATTTTATACATTTCACATATGAAAGCATTTCAAAGGTGTTTGTCACCTTGTTTAAATCACATCAGAGATTATTTTCATTATAATTTTATTTCATTCTTCGTATTGTTGGTTTGTCTGGTCTTCACATAAATCTTTCAACATGCAAAACAAAGCCCACAAACTCATCAAACCCATGTTTCTTCTTCACGTTGGATTCCTGGACAAGTCACATAGTTGGTGTACTTGAGATTTATTTAACCTTTAATACAAGGATTTTGGGACTTTGAGAATTCCTGCACAAAATAGGTTAGACTTACGTGCCTTAAAGTATATCACCTGCAAAACAATTCAAACTTAGGTTAGTAATAATAATTTTTACACATTTTGAGACATGGTAACTCTGTATTTTAAAGGCTTGCATACTCTTATACATGATTCAAAATGGCTTACTAGCCCAAAATATTATTCTAATTTTACGGCCCACTATCCTCACGTTAATAATCATATTGGCTCACTAGCCCCACATAGTATTGACATTAATAGCCCACCAACCCACATCAGCAAAGCATAACACAACACACAAGTCTTCATCCCAATGAGTCGTTCTCGATCCTTGCATCTCTCCCAACCTGCAATACCAAAATATATAGAAAGCATATATTAGTAATCAAAGATTATTGGTTCGAAAATAACCTCAGAAAGGGCAATATGGCCTAATCATAATCACTAAAATATCCATAAACATGAACTGGAGATACTAGACGGTAACATGCCAGTACTGTGGCCAATGAGGCCTAAAATATAATCTCATATCCCGGATACATTTAACAGGAAGTCACACCATAATCACCACAACGTTGTATGACCCAGATATACTCGACAGGAAGCATGCACATGGAAGATATAACCACTGCTAGCAGGTAATAGAGCTCATATAAATACAAATTAACTGCCAAACTGAGTACCATAGATGGGTACCTACTGGGCCCCTTGGTGGGTGTTACAGCCCTAATTCATGGGTGTCATCGGGTGCTAGGATTTGGGTGTTGGTCCTAGCATTCTAGCATCCATGAGGGGTAGCGATGGCTATCCGAGTGGTGGAAACAGCATGCCGAGTCGGATCCATGTTACAGGTGTAGGTGTGCAGCCATGGGTTCTTGGAGTTTGTTTCAAGGATTTGGATAACACGTCGTGGTGTTTATCCAATGTTTGAAGATAAACATGCAATGGTGTGATTGTGATCTTCTGGTTTGGAGATAACACTCAAGGGCCAGATTGCATATCTTCATCCTTCAATGTCAAGGGTTGGATCGAACAACGATGGTGGAGATCAAGTTCGATGATGCTGGCAGATATCTTTTGGAGTTCTACTTGAACTAGGAGAATCTTTGGAGATAAAGATTGAAGTTCAACTGGAACTAGGAGACATGCCTATAAATACATGGATTGGTGAGGAGTTGGGGGACTTCTTCTGGAGATTGAAGAAGCCCGACCAATTGGAAGACGTACTCTTGGAGAGGGCGGCCAATTGGGGACAACGTGGTCTCTTGTGGTAAGGGACAAC